>SDVV010042297.1:0-10356 GCA_016164225.1 Gammarus roeselii | reverse complement strand
AAGCTGGCAGATGCTTTTCATCATCTGGATGACACAAAGCTGGCAGATGCTTTTCATCATCTAGATGACACAAAGCTGGCAGATGCTTTTCATCATCTGGATGACACAAAGCTGGCAGATGCTTTTCATCATCTAGATGACACAAAGCTGGCAGATGCTTTTCATCATCTAGATGACACAAAGCTGGCAGATGTTTGTCACCAACAGGATGACACAAAGCTGGCAGATGCTTTTCACCATCTGGATGACACACAGCTGGCAGATGTTTTTCACCATCTGGATGACACAAAGCTGGCAGATGCTTTTCATCATCTAGATGACACAAAGCTGGCAGATGTTTGTCACCATCTGGATGACACACAGCTGGCAGATGTTTGTCACCAACAGGATGACACAAAGCTGGCAGATGCTTTTCACCATCTGGATGACACACAGCTGGCAGATGTTTGTCACCATCTGGATGACACAAAGCTGGCAGATGTTTGTCACCATCTGGATGACACAAAGCTGGCAGATGTTTGTCACCATCTGGATGATACAATGCTGGCAGATGCTTTTTCACCATCTGGATGACACAAAGCTGGCAGATGTTTGTCACCATCTGGATGACACAAAGCTGGCAGATGTTTGTCACCATCTGGATGATACAAAGCTGGCAGATGCTTTCTCACCATCTGGATGACACAGCTGGCAGATGTTTTTCACCATCTGGATGACACAAAGCTGGCAGATGCTTTTCCTACATTTTGTGATCGATAAAAGTCATAGAGCAGAACTATTCTGTGAAGTCGGCCGGATGAATCTTAGAACAGTTTCAGTGTGTAACTACACATAATTAATTAGCTTTCAGTAGGTAACTACACACAATTAATTAGCCTTCAGTAGGTAACTACACATAATTGATTAGCCTTCAGTAGGAAACTGCACATAATTAATTAGCCTTCAGTAGGTAACTGCACATAATTAATTAGCCTTCAGTAGGTAACTGCACATAGTTAATTAACCTTCAGTAGTTAACTGCACATAATTCATTAGCTTTCAGTAGGTAACTGCATATAATTAATTAGCCTTCAAAAGTAACTGCACATAATTAATTAGCTTTCAGTAGGTAACTACACATAATTAATTAGCTTTCAGTAAGTAACTACACAAAATTAATCAGCCTTCAGTAGGTAACTACACATAATTAATTAGCCTTCAGTAGGTAACTGCACATAATTAATTAGCCTTCAGAAGTAACTGCACATAATTAATAAGCCTTCAGTAGGTAACTGTACATAATTAATTAGCCTTCAGTAGGTAACTGCACATAATTAATTAGCCTTCAGTAGGTAACTACACATAATTAATTAGCCTTCAGTAGGTAACTGCACATAATTAATTAGCCTTCAGTAGGTAACTGCACATAATTAATTAGCCTTCAGTACGTTTTCACATGACCACTTGGATTCGAATTAAGTTGAAGTGTTTTCATCCCCTTTGCAGAAACGCAATATTGAAGAACCTTGCAGAAGTACATTCAATAGAAACAAGAACACAGTTGGCATCTCCCAATATACATAAACAAAACGATCAGGCCGTATGACTTACAAAGCTTTCATCAAAAGCATTTAAAAAAATTATCTGCAATAAGAAACTTGTTCGTTACTACATAGGAAAGTGTTATTTGCTTTTGCTGTTTTAAAAAGGCGTTGACGACAAATTACTGTGATTGCAGCGTCACCTGATAAGCATTTATAAGGTATAAGGAATCCACGAATCAGTTGTTCGCTTCAGATCTTCTCTTCCTAAGCCGGCAACTAACCCGCTCTTCTGAGGCCATGTAGTCTATATTTGATAAAGAATAAGACCGCGTCATTCTCCTGGTAAAATAATTCTCCTGGCTCAAATTTAGCTTTTCAATGCAAGCAAACGCATGACCGCGGAAGGGAAGTGTTTGAAATAAGAAACAACTACTTTTTAAAGTTGGAAATGCATATTGCCGCCTTTGTATGTATACGTATATCGTCTCAGTTTTTTTGGTTTCTCTGCATCTGGGTTACTTTGTTGCTTTTTCAAGTTCATAAAATTGTTCCACTTCTTCCACATTCAAACGAAGCTTTTCCCGTTACCTCAAGTGGCAATCTACATCCATTACTGTTTAAAGAACGACCACTTAAAACTGAAATTCAAAATTCATTAAAAATATGAAAATTGCACCTAAATTTCAGGAAACATTCTGAACACACACCACTGCTCAGTTTTTAGTCGACGAAAATTAATTAGGGGAATATGGTGAATATTTTGTCAGAAACTAATCCGTAGGAAGATGATAGTTAGCCTCGTTCCAATTTACAATATGATATGGATTAATCTTTCATGATCGTAAAATTGTAAAATCCTAACCCGGCTTCAGGGGAATCTCAATGGTAAGATATAGTTTTGAGCAAATCGTTCATAACTTGAACTAGGCAGTACCACAGCATTTGGTGAGTCGAACTGACGTTTGGTATGAGTTGTTGCTGATGCAACTGGGCCTCTTAAACCCATGCAGTATGCGCCAGATGGAGTTGCTGCGTGACGTACGTCATGCGGAGAGTAAATGCATGAACTTCTCCTTAAGCTCTGGTCTGTGGGACCAGGGTAATGGAAAGTTAGGATGTCCAGAAATATTTTTACGCTACTGCAAGGCGTAAAAATAATTGCTACCGTACGCATTTCGTGCCGTAAGAGGCGTAAATTAAGAGCTGGCCGAGGAGGCGGGAGATCCCCTCCTGAGTAATTTTGCTCCTTCTGCGACAAGATGAGCGGAGGAAGGCGTGGCCCACGCCTCTCCAATCCCTATTGATAGGGACGATAAATGATCGGTGAGATGTTTGTGAGGAGGAAGTTTGATGTGTTGGTGCTTAGTGAGACGATGTTTAAAGCTAGAAGCAATTGGGAATAGTTGTAAGTCGATGAAAGTCAGGGGTAGAGGAAGGCTGGGCACGGAAAGATGTAATGATGTTATTGAGTAATCAATTGGCTAATAGCATCACAGGGTGGAATGTAGTGTCCTCTAGATTGATGAGAGGAAGGTTGGGCACGGAAAGATGTGGTGATGTTATTGGGTAATCAGTTGGCTATAGCATCACAGGGTGGAAGGTAGTGTCCTCTGGATTGATGAGAGGAGGGTTGGGCACGGAAAGGTGTGGTGATGTTATTGAGTAATCAGTTGGTTAATAGCAACACCGGGTCGAAGGTAGTGTCCTCTAGATTGATGAGAGGATGGTTGGGCACGGAAAGATGTTGTGATGTTATTGAGTAATCAGTTGGCTAATAACATCACGGGGTGGAAGGTAGTGTCCTTTAGATTGATGAGAGGAAGGTTGGGCACGGAAAGATGTGGTGATGTTATTGAGTAATCAGTTGGCTAATAGCATCACAGGGTGTAAGGTAGTGTCCTCTAGATTGGTGAGAGGAAGGTTGGGCAGGGAAAGATGTGGTGATGTTATTGAGTAATCAGTTGGCTAATAAATTCAGGGGGTGGAAGGTAGTGTCCTCTAGATTGATGAGAGAAAGTTTGGGCACGGAAAGATGTGGTGATGTTATTGAGTAATCAGTTGACTAATAGCATCGTGGAGTGGGAGGTAGTGTCCTCTAGATTGATGAGAGGGAAGGTTAAGTAATGAATGATTGGCGTTTGCGAATGCTTACGGACCAAGTAGTGAAAGACGCAAAGAGGAAAGGGATCATTTTTGGATCAGACTGACTGTGTGTATTGAGAGTTTTGAGGGTCAATGAGACGTGATGGTACTTTAGACCTAAATACGTAGACTTAATGGGGGAAATGAGGTGGGGATGTACGGCGCCCCAGGTATAAATTACAGTGGAAAGAACTTGATAGGCTTGTGTATGGAGCAGGATCGTGTTGGGAAACAGCTTGTTGAAGATGCGAGATGTCATCATGTACACATGGATAGAGATGGCCCGTGGTTCACTGGTAAAGCCCTAATATATCATGTGATTATTTTGAGGAGAGTGGTCAGGAGGATGTTGGATGAAGATTGAGAGTGGAGCAAGGGTGGAAATGGAACAGAAGAGTAGGAGGAGGAATTGAGCTGAGGATTTCAACTAGGCCTTGAGGAGGAACGTGTCATTTTGAGTGGGTAAGACCTGGAAATGTGGAGAAAACATGAAATCTCCGGATCATATTTTGCGATAGGGTCGACAGAGAGGCGTTGTGAAGGGCGTTGTGCATGTATTGGGCGAGCACTTTTCAAGACTTGTCCAGAGGTTCTTCGTTGACAGCCGAACATGTGTCAACATAGTAGGGAGCGAGGTGAGTGCTTGGTTCCCTGTAAAAGTGGAACTGAGATATGGTTCCGTTTTGTATCGCTAGCTATTCAATCGGCACACGGATGGAGTGGCCAGCGAGGTGACCACTGGAGCAGCACTTCAGCAAATTTGAAGAAAAAGTTGTGTAGGCTAGTGTCGAAGTTTGTCAGTGTGTGTGTGTAAGGAGGAAGCTGCACGTTGTTTCTGTAAAAGTAAAGTTGTGAGATGTTCAAGAAATAATGATGCGAGTGGAATCAGTGTCTTCCTATATAGAGAGTTATTAGAGAAAGTTCAGTGGTTTACGTACCTGAGCTCGCGTGTGGCGACGACTGCATACACTAGTAAACATAACTTGAAATATCGAGGAAGTGAAGGGGGTTAAGATTGTGATGTAATGAGCTGTAGGATATTGGGTATGGATTTATGTGAGGGGGTTGTTGCTGCCAAATGTGTTCCGCTGGGCTGGGGCGCGGGGGTGAGAGCGAAAGAGAGAAGAAGGTTGCATGTTTTCGAGATGAAATGTTTGAAAGGCATCGCCAGAATGACCCTGAGAGATAGCATCAATACCAACATTGTTCCAATTAGAATTGGGATGGTTGAGGAGTCGAAGAACAGAGTAGATTCGCGTGTTTTGAGGTGGTTCGGGCAAATGGCAAGGATGAATTATGGGAGATTGGTGAGAAAAAAGTTAAAGCGGATGTGAAAGAGCGTTGGACCAGAGTAGACCAAAGTGGGGGTGGATAGATGACGTTAAGCAGACTTTAGTGAGTAAAGGCCTCAGTGTAGAAGTAGTGAGAGGGCGTGCATCGGATAGGCGTGAGTGGAGAATGATTGTAAATGCAAGAGTTTTGTCGCGAATCTGATACGCTTATTAGCCTCGACCTTTCGTTGACGAACGGGATGGACGTGGGTGGGGTCAGACACGGCAATTATAACGCAATCGGAAGTGCAAACCAGGGAAAAAACTGTCGTGCTCTGCTGCTGACACTGATCTCTGATCTCACTCCTGGCCCAAAGTGTGCTTTGCGGAGTCTTGGCAGAACTCTTGAGCTCTCAAGAGAGGTGTGTGTGAGTGCATGAGAGGAGTGAAAAGGACAATGTAGTAACAGAATTAAACAAATGCAATGAATAAACATCAATATCAAATTGTTTATCTGTTAATCGCTGATGTGTATGAGTCTTAGTTAAAAATTGACAAACATAAGCTACTATGTGGAAATATCGGATTTATAATCACAAATTCTATTTAAGATTATATCATACACGGCTAGACAGTGCGTGGAAATACATTCGTTTAAAAAAACAGAAAATTAATTAAAATAAAATTATGACACGTAACGCAATGTATCATGTGCGCATCACTGTTATTGTTGCATAGCCCTGGTTTCCGCCTGCGCGACGATGTAGTCCGGGGCCTGCGCAACGCACGAAACCCTCGATGCCTGGCGACACGTGAATGTTGCGACGTCACCGCCGCTGCTGGAGGTCCCCTCTGCTGCAGCAGCACACATTGACATTTTTATTTTACTAACCTCCTTGCCTGTAAAATTATTGCCTTACGACCCCCATTCCCTTGTTGAGTGTTCTCCTCAACAGCTGCCAAGGTCCGAGACCGTAAGGTCGAGTTTCCCATGTCCGTGCTTTCTGTGTCAGACTGTGCCATAAGAGCGAGGGTTGCAAGCGCCACACAATCTTGCGCTCGTTTTCTCTTGATCATTTTCAGGGTAGACTCATTCTTTCCAGATATGTGAATAATGTTGTTTATCACGGCAACCTAAATGAATTCGTTCTTCTTCCCTTGTTTGCTGGTAGTTCATTTGTTAGCGTCACGATGAGAGTATTTTATGTTGCTAAATGTCGTTTCACTCGCCCCATGAATGATGAAGTTTTTTTTTTTTTGATGAACTGAAATGTTTTTTTCCTTTTTCGGAAGCAACTGCGCGTTTGCTGCTGTCATTTCACTGCCTCTTCGTAGATGTTCTCTTTCCTTTGTCTCTTCTGAGTCACCAGAGAAATTAATTGCTAAACTTTAGTGCTCACATTATTCTTATCTGCTATTGTGGAAGAGTCTGATTTATGACATGAGGAGAAACATCGTCAAACGATGAGCCAACGGAACGAGAAGTTATACGGGTTTCGTATTTTTTTTAGGAGCTGCATTTGATGCACTGGAGAGAGTATGAGGAAACATTCATTTATGTTCAAAAATGGTGAGCCCATTTTCGAAAGTTTGATCCGAAGATATATTTTATTTCATGTTCACATGCGTATAAATACGCATAAAGAATTTCATTACGCAATCCATTTTCAGAAATCTGAATTTCAAAAACTACAGATTGTTGCTAGCACAACTTTTGTATGATTCCCGAGCCACGTTTTGAGAGCTCATCAATGATTGACACTTTTAGAGACTGTGTTTAACGTGTGCATGCTTTTATATTTGGGTATTGTGTGTAAACAAACATTTTAAGCGCGCTAGGTTGTATGTGATTCAACATCGTACAATTTAAAAAAAGCGGTATTGATTGGATACCATTATTGGGTATCATATGATTTTTCAATTACATTCACCAGAAAAATGCTCTAATGGCTTTTTATTATAGCGTACACATAAAATGCATTGACAACTTGTGCAACCAATCCACGGACAGAACTTTCAACAAACTAATTAGTTGACATTCTGCAAAAATGATATTTTATCTACCCAATGCCCATCAGCATTGGTCATCAGTTGACCTTTTCGTCGAGCTGACGAAACAGAATCCTTAGCATTGGTTTTATTTTGAAAACACAAAACGTGACAAGTGAATGTTTAAGCAGGCTGGTCGAACATACCCACGCGTCCCTGCATGTTGAAAGAACAACAATTATGTGATGCACACACAAAAAATACGCAATTATAAAATAATAAACATCTGCAATATATACTTTAGGAAATTACCATATTTACATTACCTAAATTTCCTTTGCTCACGAACAGACACGGGAACTGGTTTGTGTTCTTGGAATTTTGTGAGTTATTACTGGTCGTTATGTGGCACAACGGAAGCCAAAGAAACCTGCACCAATGATCATATTATTAAGTGCGTCCAAGGAACGGTAGGTGATGTTTATACTCTTGGTATCAGGCTACACATTTCGTCCCGTCGTACATTGTATCCGCTCAAGCGAAAAATAATCCTTCACCTTCATTTATTCAATTGTATTGTTTGTTCGTTCAAATATTTCCATGCACAGTAACACTAATCAATTAAGAAGCAAACATATTTCTCAAGTGAGGCTCTCGCGTTAATATCCTCTCTCTGCCCGAACAGAGTTTCATTTCTCCCAAATTTGTCCAATTCTCCTGGCGTTCGCCTCTAGATAGAACTATCCTGCGCCTTCAGAAGAGTCAACTTTGAATACTTTGAGCCTTCCCCGGTAAAATACTTCTCCCCAAAATGCAGCAAATGACTGCTTAAATCACCTCTTCGTTCCCTGGCGAAGGCCCTCATCTTGCGGAGAAACAACCCAACCTCTGCCACCAAAACTCCTAGCCTTGCCACTGAACTCCTACTCTCGGCACCAAAACTCCGACTCTCGGCACCAAAAATGGTTTATTCCTTTCACCCCGTAAAGCAATTACAAATAACGGCGGAGCAAAACTCAGTCCATCCGTTCCACTTATAGGTGTAAACTGCTCATCAGAATTTATTACCACATCGCCCAAACAGAAAAAGATATTTCCTTCTAGCCCTAAATCCCTTCACCGTTCAAGATCAGAATTTTCTCCCATCAACAAACCAGAAACAAAAAATAGTTTCCGTTCTCGGACTTGGAAAATTTATCCTCCCTTGGAAAATTTAATTACAGGCTAAGTTTTCGTGGAACGTCGGCCCATTTTCGGGTTTGGGGTAAAAATGTGAATGTTGGTGGGGGAATCTAGGGTAGAAGCTTAGAGAACAAAACGGACGGGGAGAAACTAAAATACTTCTGAGATAGATCGCCTAGTGGTTTATCTTGATGATAGATAATACGAGGGAACTTTTCTTCGGGAGGAACGAGTAAAGAAGTACGGACATTGCTTCGACGGAACAAACAGATTGTGCTTGACAATAATAATTAGTAATTGTTCTTGGGAAAATCGTATGTTGTTTGTGATATATATACAGTATTAATATAATGCTGTGACTACATTTTTGGAATATGTTGACGATATTTTTCTTCAATATTCGTCGTCGAGTCAGATACACATATATACATGCAAAATTTATCTGTATCTTAATAGTTAATATCCTAACCTAATGAGCCACATCTCATACATGTTTTTCCCGTGCTTATAGAATACCGAGAATATTATGCCTTAAATCCCGTGTAAAATCATATACTTTGAACTTGACTCCCCGCCAAACATGCTCTCCAGCACCTCGACCAAACACAGTTCGCTACCTCGGCTAAACCATTTCTTCGCATGACTTTCCTCGGTCTCTTGCCAGTCCTCACCGCATCTAAAGTAATAACCCTAATATTTATGCAAACTTCCCCCAAGTTCTTCAAGATGGAAAACTAATTGCTTGATTAATAAATTTCTCGGGAATCTCCTTCAAAATAAATCTGGGGCCTCTGTTCTACAGCACCGCCTGACTGCTGCTGCTGCTGCTGCGTGTAGCTCGTGCCGTGGGGAAAATGATTGAGGAAAAGTAACGATTAATTGGAGTAGACATGATACGGACGCGCCTGAGCCGATACGATGAAACTAGTGGACTGGTTTGGTAAGTGGTTGAGGTCGGAAGATCTATGCTAGGTTTAAGGGCATCATTGAAAAGTAGTTTCTGAACAGGACTCAGTATACGTGTGTATTACCGAAATGTAACCCATGCCAAAACGACTTATTTTCCCCAGGCTTCACTGTTTTTCGGACGTTACCGCCAGACCAGAATTGTAGACCCTTGTCGATTTTTGATTGCGTGTTTGATTGCCAAACACGCTTCATGTTAATTACCTTCCTGAGCAATGTTTTTTATTGCCTGTGTTTGCACTGAGTGATCTGCTGTGTTATTGTTGATTAGTAATAATATTATCTTGTATGGGGCTTGTCACTATGCTATAGGGTTACCAGACTCTGGCTGTTGTAAGGTCATCTTCTGTGGGCAGTTCCTCAGTGGAGTGATAGTTATGAAAATGACTATTCCAGTAAGAAGAGGATATCCCTGTGATCAGCAGTATCTCAATTTCGTTCACAGGCTAGACACAATGTCGGTAAAATTGTTTCTGTCTACTAACCTACAAGAAGTATCATCGTTGTCAATTAGGTTTCCTTGAATCTAGGAATTATCACGAACTTTTAAACTAAAGTTAATCCCTTCAACCTCTAACTATCCAGATGGTAAATATATAAGGATAACTATTAATAGCTGTGTTATGCAAGAAACTCGCTCAACTTTATCTGTTTATAATTTGTTTTAATGGAGAGATAATATTTTCTGATACTGCATCATCGAAGTATCAAGACGATTGTGGTCCAGTAACAGCTCACTCAGAAAGTTGTATAGTTTTTTTCGATGACAACTACAGTCATGCAAAAAGGGGTACGTGAGATTTATGTGTAAATAACCATTTAATCGTATCCGTGAACTGAAGAATTTCCACGTTACATCTTTATACGTTTACGTGCATTTATTCGTGTTTGTTCCCCTAGACCGAAGAACATCTGCGACTAGTTACAGGACTCTGGTGTACGACAGGAGAAGGATCAGTTTCTGGGCTAATAGAGTGATATTGCAGATGTGAACTTAGCGACGAATCATGTATAGAAAAACGTATCAACGATTTGTTGATAACTTTGTGTTATGTCAATATGTTCTATAGTTGATTTTTTCGGCGTCGTAGTAAAAGTTATGTTTCGAATAAGAAACAAAAGTGAGGATGGGTTGGGCATTATTAAGGAGCCCACCTAATGTTTGGTTATTGCCTAGAAAAGACATTTATAGTCTCTTCCTTGTGATGATTATGTATTATATCATTAAATATCTTTCTATTTACCTATATCCCCCTCCTCTCTCTCTCTCTCTCTCTCTCTCT
>SDVV010042296.1:0-10356 GCA_016164225.1 Gammarus roeselii | reverse complement strand
ATAAATATATATATATTTTGTTAATGTCCACAATTAAAATTAAACCCCGCAACTGAGCGGGTGAAGTCACAGGCCTCCAGTGCATTTATTTCAGCTCACGAAGTATCTAAAAAATCCTCACAGTGGAACTACCCTGAATTCAAAGTCAGATGTTATTGCCGTAGTGAATAACGTTACTCTGTTTCGGAATAAAAAACCTCGACGTTTGCTTTGATGATGCAACTCTAGAGTCGTTTTGACAGGAGGGGTAATAGAGTCATGTTGCAAACAAAGATTCACTGGGATCAAGAACGAATTAATATTCTTCCATAACGAACAAAATTGTAGGAACTATCCTCCCAACTTTGAAATTGTTTTGCATTAAAAATTTGAGCCTTTCTGAGGAGCCATAAGCAATTATTGTTGAAGGATTCGGAATTACATGGCCTTGCCGTGACGTCCATGTCATCAAAATTAAACGTGAGTTGTTTATTTGTATCACGTCATTATGAAAGAAAAAAATCAAGAAAACGCTACATTTTTGGCTTCTTTATTAACCTTTTGATGAAGTCGGTTATATTTCCATCTGAGATATATATGTGGGTTCCCAAATCTAATATTAATGCCGTTTGTAAATAAATGCCGTGTAGAACGACTTGTAGGATCGTGTCCACGGTCATGCCTACCATGATATCTTAAACGATCTCCGAACAGTTGTGACGTTTGTAATGTAAAGCCATGACGTCAGTATCGTGTCCACGTTCCTTCTAGCCATGGTTTAATCTATGCTCTCTAAACATCAATGACGTTTCTAAGGTAACGCCGTGAGGTACATCAAATCAGTATTGGGCCCAGGGTCTTCCACGACTTCCCAAACGTTCAAAATCGCAGCCTATTCCCCTTGTATGCTCAATAAAGCTGCTATTTTTTAGTAATACAGTTGAGTGTGCCTTCAAACCCTTCAGTGTTGGGGAGGTTGCTGAGTGTGCTCTCAAACTCTTCAAAGTAGGGGAGGTTGTTGAGTGTGCTCTCAAACTCTTCAAAGTAGGGGAGGTTGTTGAGTGTGCTCTCAAAACCATTCAATGTAGTGGAGGTGGTCAGTATGGATGGCTGGGGCTGATTGGCAAGCTGGTGAAAGGAGAGTTCTTTACTTAAAAAATATCTGAGGAAAACAACTGGTCAAGGTAATCAAAGAGGGCTTACAAGTGTTTACAAGTGACCCAAACTAGGTTGCTTATCGATAGCAAGAAGATAAATTCTGAACTAGAACGTCTAAGAGTGCTTCTTGTGCCATTTCTGTCCATTAAAACCACAAGAAAGGAATGGTTTAGCTACTTAACGGCAACTCACGTAGAATTTTTCGAGCTGTGACCTAAACGTTTCAATTGTATAACTGTTTACAACCTCCAATGGAAGGTTGTTCCATTCGTCGACAACTCTTTACGGGAAGAAAGTGCACTTGATGTCAAGTGAGAAACGCTTTCCAGCGGGTGGAGCTGGAGGAACTGTAGTTTGTAGGTATTTTAACTGGTGGGGGTGTTGTTGCATGGAGTACGGTACATCAATGTTGAAGGATAATCTAAATCTGTATTTGCTTGTCTTATCCAAAATTCCGAAATACATGTGAGAAAAATGATGACATTTTAGTCTGCGGGAAATGCTCCCAAGATTTAAGTATCTAACCTTACAAGCCTGATCCACTCGCCATCACTCTTCTGGTTACTTGGACACAATTAATAATGCACGAGGAGCAAACTGAGATGATAGAAGAGCGAATGGGATAAAAAATGATTATTATCTTAAGAGCCGAATGTTATTATTGATTGCCTTTGATCACCCATGATACCGTTGCTGTTATGTCACATTGGGATCGTTGGCAAAGATTTAATTCCCAAAGAAAAAAAAACTCGATCGTTGAACAACGTGTTAGTGAAGTCGTTCCCATTGACATCAATAGAACTTTACACGGTTGGATGCTGTCATTATTCATCTAATAATAAACATAAGGACCCATTAAATCTGATTGCAGTCGTCGGAAGGTTAACTTTTACATTTTGGGGTCACGTCAGATGTCAAATTAGGTTCATATGTCGTGATTGATGTTCAATTGAAACAGCAGCTCGACACAGGTTCTTCACTGTTTCGTTACTGATCTGTTAAAGTTCTGACATCACACTGAGTCATATGTTCTTGGAAATGATTCACTGTTGCTTCAGTACGGCAAAGACTCTTTCTCTACTGTGTTCTCTTGTTGTAGGATGTCAACTACGTGACTA
The DNA here is from genome assembly GCA_016164225.1 of Gammarus roeselii. Classification (NCBI taxonomy): domain Eukaryota; kingdom Metazoa; phylum Arthropoda; class Malacostraca; order Amphipoda; family Gammaridae; genus Gammarus; species Gammarus roeselii. The sequence continues at coordinate 8,101 of SDVV010042296.1, read as the reverse complement.
ATTCTTTGGTGACTCCTAAAATTGATTTAATGATGAACGAAAATATTGTGTAGATAACTACATTATTTCGAGTCAATTTCTGATGCTTTACGTGCCAAGGGTGCTGGAAATAATGTGCAGCCTGGACGTGGGTGCAGCCTGGACATGGATGCAGCCTGGACATGGGTGCAGTATGGACGTGGGTGGTTGTGGTGTCAAAACATAGTACACGGAAACTAAGAAGCCTAGGATGAAAATAAACAAAACATCCCCAGCGCTAATGGTTATGTGGTTCTTAATCGTGACCTCTCAAATACATACGTTCGCAGAAACATCACCATGGCACCGTAACTAAAAACTGAATTTCTTTCTCTTGCACATCAACGCTTCGGCACCAAAAAATTCACTACACACTTTGTGCAATAGCTCCGTTTATTCAGATAGTGGATGTTTTGGTATTTTCCTCGCCCGTTTCCGAGACGTTGCAACATCAGAAATACATAATGAGCCACAGAAGAAAAGGGAGAGGAACAGGTGATTTGTAGCCCGTGCAGAGAGGAAGAAGAGTAAGGGGAGGAGGAGAAGGAGAGTGGAAGGATAATTTGATATATATGTGATTATTTCTGTCTGTGTTGTTATATCATCAAACGGTCGGTTCTTCACCACCGAGGCATGTATCAGTGGTGACCAGCAGTGGTGAAACGGTCGCTGTAAAGAGGGCGAGGGGAGGGAAGTGATGCAATTACTGAGGTCGAGTGCAATGAGGCAAAGCAAGGTAACTGCTGACGAGGAATAAAGTGGGGCTAGGCAAGGCAATTGCTGAAGCGGAGTGAATTGAAGTATGGAGAGGCAATTGATGAGGGGGAGTGAATTGACGTAAGGCGAGGCAATTTATGAGAGGGAGTGAATTGACGTAAGGCGAGGCAATTGATGAGGGGGAGGGAATTGGCGTAAGGCGAGGTAATTGCTAGCGAGTAGGTAAGTGATGCAAGGAGAGTCAATTGCTGATGGGGAGGAAAGGGATGCTAGGCGATGCCATTGATGAGGGGTGAAAACGAGGCACTGCAAGGCGGGGCAATTGCGGAAGGAGAGGAGAATGAGGCTAAGCGAGGTAATAGACGGGAATTGAAAAATATTGCAATTCGCGGCCGTGGTCGAAAGGGAGTATATTACGAAATTGTATGCAATTACTGAGGGTGTGCAACATCAGGTAGGGAGCAATTAATTAGGCAAGGATATTCGCTGTCCGTCGGCTTCAATTGATGAGAGTATCATTGGTTGGGATGTAATTAATGAGGGTAGCACAACGATGACGCTGCAATGATAGCGGTGCAATGATGGCGCTGCAATGATTGCGGTGCAATGGTGGCAGAGCAATGATGGCGGTGCAATGATTGCGGTGCAATGATGATGGTGCAATGATGGCGGTGGAATTATGGCGGTGAAATGATAGCGGTGCAATGATGACGGTGCAATAATGGTGGTGCAATGACGGCGGTGCAAGGATGGCGGTGCAAGGATGGCGGTGAAATGATGAAGGTGAAATGATGGCAGATCAAGGATGGCGGTGCAATGATAGCGGTGTAATGATGGCGGTGAAATGATGGCGGCGAAATGATGGCAGAGCAATGATGGCGGTGCAATGATGGCAGAGCAATGATGGCGGTGCAATGCTGGCGGTGCGATGATGGCGGTGCAATTATGGCGGTGAAATGATAGCGGTACATTGATAGCAGAGCAATGATGGCGGTGCAATGATGGTGGTGCAATGATAGGGGTAAAATGATAGCAGTGCAATAATGACGGTTCAATGATAAAGGTGAAATGAAGGCGGTTTAAGACTGTGGTGCCATGCTGACGGTAAACGTGGTGCAGTGCATCCCCCACCAAACAGTGCAAGATGTATATAGTCCTCAGTTCTTGATGGAAGGTCCAGATTCCAGTCATTTTATTTATGAGAGTGTGGAGAAGATGCAACAACAGCTACAGAAGTACCTTTTGGCATAGTCTGTGGCAAAAAATATTCATTACAAGCGGGACGCTTTACATCGTCTCATCACGGTATGCTTATCCTCTTATTGTCCTCTTGCGTGATGTCCTCATGCGTGTCCTCATGCTCGATGTGTTCAGCCTCTTATTGTCCTCTTGCTTGATGTCCCCATGCGTGTCCTCATGCTCGATTTGTTCAGCCTCTTAGTGTCCTCTTGCTTGATTTCCTCTCGCTTGTTCTCTTGCACGATATATTCTTCCACTTGTTGTTCACTTGCATGACCCAAGCGCTCTTCTGTACTATGTTCAATTTAAGCTCCTAGACTTGCAAGAACTTTCGATAAAATGTTCGTTGCAAAAGAACATTTATTCGGTATTTGAAGTGTTCACTGCGCGTAAATGAGATATCGTGATATTACAAACCATCAGAAGGATAACCATCTAAATATAATAATGTACATTTTCTGTACAAATGCATGAAGTGGTAATTTAACAACACCTTTTCTTCAAACAGTGCAATCCCGCACCTTGACTTCGCTCTTCATGGTTTTAGTGTCTAAATTAGACCAACTATCTGCCCTAACCACACGGGTCTAATACAGGCTCACTGTCCCGAGTGCGGTGCTGAATAGGAACAGAGGCGGAATTAACAAGAGAGAATTGGGGATTTAGATCTAGAACCGAGAGTACCGTCTCAATACCACATCGTTGCATACTTATTGTTTTGCATCATCGTTAATTGGTTTTGCTCGGCCATTGTTGTGCATACTAGACGGACCTAGCCTCGGACACACTTGTGTTTGTTGAGTGCACTTAACGAGTTTAGGCCAGAAGTTAAGTGGAGGCACTGAGAACAGCAAATGCGGCAAGGGCTGACAAATTGGGCATTATAATCCTGCCGCTCGGATCAGCGTATACAATCCTTAAAAAACGTCGTTGCTATAACTAATTGGTACTTTGTGATGCTCCTAATCAATTGTTGTGGAATAAATTGTTTCTATCAAAACATAAAAAGATTGTTCTTCAGGTCTCTTCAAATAACAACATTATCTTGTTACATATACTCTATATGAGTATAAACAGCAAAACTTGATCACACTGGTTGAAGTTTTGCATTAGTAGAAGGGTAGTGTTGTTTGAAGGAATTGCGCTGTCCGACTGATACAATCCTTACCGCAGTATTACTGCTCGACCGTGTGTCTAAATTAGGGTGCTCGACAATCAACACAAAGTATGCGCATTGTTGTGAAACGAGTTTCCCTGCCTAAGACTGACGATGCGAAGAAACAAGTTTCAGTGCCTAGGACTGACGATGCGAGGGTACAAGTTAATTTTTTTTGGATGGTTTTCGAAAAAGAGGATTGACCAACAATGCAGGAAAGATTGCACAATATTGAATAGTTTCCAGCGAGCGTGACTGCTAACGTTCGATCATGTTTATGATGAGGTCGTGCATGTGCAAACATCGGAAGTGGTTGTACTTCGGACATCTGACGATGACTAGCTGAACCATTTCTCATCGAGCGGATGGTATCAAGAGTTCGCTGATGTACTGATGATATCAAGAGTTTGCTGATGTACTGATGATACCAAGAGTTCGCTGATGTACAGATAATATCAAGAGTTTGCTGATGTACTGATGATACCAAGAGTTCGCTGATGTACAGATAATATCAAGAGTTTGCTGATGTACTGATGATACCAAGAGTTCGCTGATGTACTGATTATATCAAGAGTTCGCTGATGTACTGATGATATCAAGAGTTTGCTGATGTACTGATGATATCAAGAGTTCGCTGATGTACTGAGGATATCAGGAGTTCACTGATGTACTTATAATTCCAAGAGTTCGCTGATGTACTGAGGATATCAGGAGTTCACTGATGTACTTATAATTCCAAGAGTTCGCTGATGTACTGAGGATATCAGGAGTTCACTGATGTACTTATAATTCCAAGAGTTCGCTGATGTACTGAGGATATCAGGAGTTCACTGATGTACTTATAATTCCAAGAGTTCGCTGATGTACTGAGGATATCAGGAGTTCACTGATGTACTTATAATTCCAAGAGTTCGCTGATGTACTGAGGATATCAGGAGTTCACTGATGTACTTATAATTCCAAGAGTTCGCTGATGTACTGAGGATATCAGGAGTTCACTGATGTACTTATAATTCCAAGAGTTCGCTGATGTACTGAGGATATCAGGAGTTCACTGATGTACTTATAATTCCAAGAGTTCGCTGATGTACTGAGGATATCAGGAGTTCACTGATGTACTTATAATTCCAAGAGTTCGCTGATGTACTGAGGATATCAGGAGTTCACTGATGTACTTATAATTCCAAGAGTTCGCTGATGTACTGAGGATATCAGGAGTTCACTGATGTACTTATAATTCCAAGAGTTCGCTGATGTACTGATGATATCATGAGTTCGCTGATGTACTAATGATATCAAGAGTTCGCTGATGTACTGATGCTATCAAGAGTTTGCTGATGTACTGATGATATCAAGAATTTGCTGATGCACTGATGATATCAAGAGTTCGCTGATGCACCGAATGCACTCGTATGCGCTTGCACGTTACGGCAGTACTAATACATATGGTCACGTATCGCCCTTCAAGTGTGTCCTCGCCTATTATGTTGACAAAATTGAAAACTAGTGTCAGCTCCGTGATTTTGCCGACGCGAAAAATAATTTCGAACTACTTCAAACGGTAAGAATTGATATTATGAATAATTTTTTCATTGTATTCAGTAGAATATTGAAAGAAGGTATGCTGTAAACAATTAATTATATCAATGAAGCTGCTAGAGACGAGCTTCAAGCTAACAACGTTGGATTCTTCGCCGAAAAAATCCACAACCTATAAACGTACTGCTCTATCTTGTGATAATCCTCAAGCTATCAACGAATGCCTATTGCTCGAGATGAGGAACAAAACACACAACCGTGCCAACTTCTGAAAAAAATGACACATAAGCAAACAAACGATAACCTCCTGTTCGAGATGAGCCTCAAAGAAATGACGTTGGCCTTTTCCTAAAGATGACCTTTGAGCAAAATTATTTGTTGCCTGCTAGAGAGGAATCTTATTTAATCAATGTTGATTACCTGCCAGAGAGGAGCCTCAATCAATCAACATTGACCTCATGCTGGATATGAGGCTCAATCAAACAACGTTGACCTCCTGATGGAAAGAAGCCTCAATCAAGCAACGTTGGCCTCCTGCTGAAGTAATGAAACTGTTAGCCTCAATGAGGCAGAGCAGATCCCTAGTTCAGAAAGTAACAGTTGGCGGGATCTGCTGGAATTTTAATCGGGAGTTCGTGATTATTTGGGAATGGGAATGATGAGACATAACTGAGATCAGGAACTACATGGAAGATCAAGAATTATTGGTGCTTGAAAAAGCCAAAGAACATTAGAGAGGCAAATGTTATTCCTATGAGTTTCATCATATTGTGACTTTATGTTTTAATCATATGGAACCAACAAGCACTTGAAAAGTTTTGTTGTCCTGGAGTGTATAACTCTGTTGTCCTAGAACGAACAGTTATACGATACTGCACATTTTCTTCGTAGATAACACAGCGAATACATTGATGAAGTACATCGTATCTGCTTTGTAAACAATAATATGATTGCTATAATGAAGTACATCGCCATATCTTTGTAAACAACACTAAAAAGGCACAGATAAAGTAGATTTACAATCTATGTAAATGAACTCGATGTAATAGCACGTCGGTCAACGTTTAAGATCCACGACAACATGAACTATTTATTTCCCGGATTCAAAACAACCTAGCCCACAGATGAAGTTGCAGTGCATGCTATTAAATGCAGTTAATTGGTTGCTTCTGTATGTTGATCACGATAATTAGTAGGCAGAGGGAATGGTGACTATGGGTAAGGGCAGTCTATAGTGATGAATTATGATCTGGAGAGCAGAACAACCGACAACCTTCTTCTGGAAGCACCAAAACAATACTGTCTCAGCAGCAAGCCGGCACCCCCGACGTAGCAGATTATAATCATTCGCAATAACATTAACTTAGTAGTATGCGTGAACTAGAACGCGGGTTCAGGTATACAGATAGAAAGTTAAGGTGATTGAAAAAATTCGGCCATCTATGAGCTATATGCCAATGCAGTTATGCTGCATACTATTCATGTAGAGTCACTCAACTCCAATACAAACAAATGACATTAATGAGGGCTGATGACATTTTGATTGCAACAGAAATAAAAAATTCTACCCTCCTATAACGAAATAAAAACGACAAGGCACAACAAATCATCTTCGCGACTAACCCAACAAGCACAATGTTAAAAGCAACATATCATCGTCGTAGATACTAGCACAAACACATCTCAACTATACAAAGCCACATCATAATAGTGCAGTGAATCCTCTACGTGCGTACAACAACCAAAGCAGAACACTGAAGAACAGCGCATCATCTTCAAGAAACAACAGCCAAAATAGAACATAACAGGTCCCCGTTGTCGGTGGTGAAGTGGGCACTCGGGTACTATTTTCAAACCTAATGCAAAAGTTAGCATTTTTTATGAATATCCTGATTGCAATTTCATTTGCTGTATGTCATTTTACAACCCACTGCCCTCTTACACCTGAGCTTCATCACAGTGGTTTAATATGATGTATTTCAATCCGTAAAATCTCGTCTGTCCTTCCTGCTGTAATCACTGCTGTATAATATCTGCTCTGTCTTCCCTGTTGTCATTTTGGCTTTATTATGTCTGCTCAATCCTTCGTGCCATCATAATGCTTTACGATATGCGCTCTATCTTTCCAGCTGTCAGTTCTGCTCTTACTATTTCCTCTCTCCAGCCCTGTTGTCATTCCTGCTCTTTTATATCTGCTCTATTCTTACTGCTGTCATTCCTGCTCTATTATATCTGCTCTATTCTTACTGCTGTCATTCCTACTCTATTATATCTGCGCTGTTCTTCCTATTGTTAGTCTTGCTCTTCCGTATTTACTCTACCTTTCCTGTAGTCACTTGAGTTCCTGAATAGCTGCTATCCTTCTTGCCGTCATTTCTGCTTTATGATTGCTGCTGAAGCCTTCTTGGGGTGTTTTTTACTGTATAGTATATTCTGTATCCTTCCCTGCTGTCCTTCCTGCAACATAATTTTTGTTTTATCCTTCCTGTTCTCATTAATGCTCTTTCATATCTGTTCAATCGTGTCTGGCATCATTCCTGTTTCTAATATTTCCGCTCTCCCTCGTGAATCATTGCTGTTCAATATTGTCTGCTCTAACCATTATGCTATCATTTGCTCTGTGTTATATCAAATCTGCCCTTCCTGCTGCCATTCCTGCTGCCATTCCTGCTGCCATTCCTGCTGCCGTTCCTGCTCCATAATATCTGCTCTCTTATTTTTGCTGCATCGTTCCTGCTCTATCATTCTTGTTATATCGTTCCTGCCTAATTATTCCTACTTTGTATTTCAAGCTAAATTATTCCAGTTCTATTAATAATGCAATGCCATTCTTTCTTAATCACTACGGGAGCCCAGCGTTCGAGCTAAAATTATTCCCGCACCCGCGCACTATCGCCACTTCACTTCACCTCACTGTCATGGCCGGACACTGTCATAACCGCTAAAAATCTTTCATCCCACGTGCTTTCTACCTAACGATGATTCAGGCCACACGCATTTTTCACCACTTCAAAATCTGCCACTGTCATATCTGCCACTGTCATTACACCGAAACAGGCGTACCAACCTAGTTATCACTCTAATGAAACTTCAATAAAAAAACGCTAAAAAACGGCATTACGTACCCTACAAAAATACGTATGTTTGCCTCGCGGGTTAGAAATACGTACCTTTGCCCCGCGGGTTAGAAACACGTACCCTAGGTTAGGTTAGGTTGGGCAGGAAAAGTTTCATTAAAGTTATAACCGGTAAAATGGTACTACTGGTGGCTGATTCTGACGTGGGCTGAAGCAGATTTTCGCCAGAATGTCACTGGCAGATATGACAGTGGCTGGTGTGACTGAGGAACGCTATGAATGTTCGCTGTTAAAAAATGGTACCGTAGGTAGGTAGTCGGAACAACTTGGGGCTTATAAGGCAGTTGGCGGAGAT
>SDVV010042295.1:0-10356 GCA_016164225.1 Gammarus roeselii | reverse complement strand
TATACCTAGTATGAGATGAAGAGCCCGTTTGTATGATGATGGAAACAAATACGAATTACTTGTATCATTCAATCCATCAAATATTGAACATCTGACCTCTCTGGTAACATATATGAGTCGAGATTGACCGTGAAGTAGAAAGAATTATTAGTAAGTTATCAAAGTTGCAAAGGATAGATCAAAAATGTAGAGGTAAGTGGAGATATCTGTTATGCATTGTATAAAACATCATATGTGCAAGTCGTCAAAGGATGAAGTGTCAGGAGATATTGAAGAAAAATGTGCTATACTTAGTTTGAGATGAAGTCGCCTGTTTGTATGATGATGGAAACAAATATGAATTACTTGTAACATTCAATCCATCAAAGATTGAAAATCTGACAACTCTGGTAACATATATGAGTCAAGATTGATTGCGAAGTAGAAATAATTAGGAGTAAGCTATCAAAGCTGCAAAGGAAAGATCAAAATGTAGAGACAAGTGGAGATATTTGTGATGCATTGAATAAAACAGTGACTGAATATCGTACATAAGTTAGGTTAGGTTAGTTATTTGATGATTTACAAGTTCAGAATTGGATGTGTGTATCAAACTGCAAAGGATTTATCGAAATGTGGAGATATGTATTATACATCGTATAAAACATTGACTGAAAACCGTTCATAAGTTAGGTTAGGTTAGGATATGGAAGATTACTTCTTCTAACATAACATACCATGAAACTGATGCACATAAAATATCTTGTGTCAACAGCAAGGGATGTTGTTCTATGGGTGAGGTTAGGTTGGGTAGGTATTAATGAATCCGGCAGTGTATGGTTACCCTTTTGCAAAAATGTCTGTGTAAATGCCGACAATATACCGACATCGACCGTGAATACGCCTACATTATACCAGCATATGTCGGCATATGGCGGGATCAAACCGTGAATACAGCTACATTATACCGGCGTATGGCGGTATCAAACCGTGAATACAGCTACATTATACCAGCATATGCCGGCATATGGCGGTATCAAACCGTGATAAAATGCATGAAAAATCTCGAACGTTGAAGGAAACCGAATTATCAAATGGGGTAATGAAAGAGTGTCAAGTATAAGAAGTGTAAAATTGCATAAAAAAAAATCAAATGTATATATGACTTTGTTTCAAAATTATTGGCAATGAAGCATGAGGAGAGAGAATCATGTCTCCTATGATTGAAAAATCCGAGATCTCTAGTAACATATATGAGTCGAGATTGATAGCGAGGTAGAAATAATTAGGTGTAAGTTATCAAAACTGCAATGGATGGATCAAAATGTAGAGACAAGTGGAGATATGTATTATGCATCGTATAAAACATTGACTGAATTCCGTACATAAGTTAGGTTAGTTCAGGAACGGATGATTATTTCTTTTAACATATTATACCATGAAGTTGATGGCACATAAAAAATCTTGTATCAACGGCAAGGATGTTGTTCTATCGATGAGGTTAGGTTGGGTAGGTATTAATGCATCCAGCAGTGTATGGTAACCCTTTTGCAAAATGTGTGTAAATACCAACATTATACCGACATCGACCGTGAATACGCCTACATTATACCAGCATATGCCGACATATGTCGGCCTATAGCGGGATCAAACCATGAATACAGCTACATTATACCGGCATATGGCGGTAATAAACCGTGATAAAATGCACGAAAACTCGATCGATAGTATATAATTCCTGGTTAGGAAAGGTTAGGATAGGTTAAGATGATTAGTTCTTTTCACCTAACACGACATGAAGCTGGTCCACATTAAATATCTTGTAACAATAACAAGGGATTTTGTTCTAATGGAAAACACGTATATCAGAGGTTAACTGCCTCAGATGTTAACCGATCCTGTACATACATTCAAAATGTGTGTGTGTGTCTATATTGTGTCGGTATTGACCCCTGTATACGCCGTCATTATACCGTGACGGACCCTGCATCTGCGTACAAAGCGTGTATGAGTGTACCTGGTGTGTGACATTGAAAAAAAAGCTACGTAAAATAGAGCCGTGTGGAGGGATTTTATATGTACATCGCACAAAACAATAACTAAATATCATACACAACCATCAAAGTTGAATGAAAAATATCAAAATATTGGTTAAGTTGGAAAGGATGACTCGATCTTTGAACCTAATATCGCGTATAACTGAACCACATTCAAAAAACTTGCAACAAATGAAGTGAATTTGTTCATCTGGCACCTACATGCTGAGTCTCATCCAAACATGTAATGGAGATATCGCATCCGATTCTTCATCTGCAAAAGTATATTTGCTATATCAAATTGGAGAAATGTATTCAAACTGCTAATAATATGTTGAATATACAATCCTAGTGGAGAGGTTCACGTACAAATCGATATCATGCATAAGCATCAAACTTGAATAAAAATACAAGACTCTTGGTTAGAATAGGTTAGGCTGCCTAGATATTAATGTATTTGGCAGTGTATGGTGACTCTTTTGCATTCATTGATATTTGATCTATGTTGTCGTACATTGATATTTATATTGCTAATTATATACCTAAGACATGGTTTATATCCTAGATCTTGTTGACTGCGGACCTTACAGCCCAGATCTGTAGTAAATATGTTAGAGTGGATTTATTCAATACTCGTTATAATAGACGGAAATGGTAGGAGCAACACATCCAACACTACAAAAAAATCTTTATCCAACAGTAAAACCGTACATAAAACTTGCTAACGCTTTAACACCCGTAATAATCATTGACATATGCGGGAAGCTTTCATAAACGTTTTGTACTCTACAGCCTACTAATGAGCGATAACCTAACATTAATTGAAACTAGTCGATATTTCTGGACTTGTAATAAGCAAAGTGAAAAAAAATATGAATACGTAGGCAGACAATAGACTAACGATTGGTAAAAGTACTGAGTTAAGTGAATAGATTTGATATGAATAAAGCTTAAATCAATGAAGAAAGGCCTAACATAAGTAGGAAAACGGGGGAAAAAATTCTTTGGTTAGATTAGGTTAGGATGAATTAGGTTTACGGGCATTATCACAACTCTTTAGTGAAAAATGCTACAGTGGATATTGTGAAACGCTCGAAAAAGTCAGATATTCTGAATTGGGATGCAATCTCATAACAAAACCTGAATTATTTAATAACTTCTAAGTGTATAAACTGCAAACGTCTTACAAACAATTATAAAAGTGAGATATGCGGGATCAAGCATCTAGTAAAGACATGCGAGCGGATAACATTATTGAGATGTGCATTAAATTATTGAAGAATTCAAACACTAACACTCTACACAAATCCGATAGATTAGCGCTCCAAGACGACATGAAAAGGAGAGGAGAGGTAAAACATATCAATATTTTGGATCATTTTATCCAGATAGGCGTATTTTATACCACAATATTCTATGGAATTTAGGCAAATGTACGCCTGATTTAGATATATTCCTCTGATAACCAATCAAAACGTATAACAACAACTATGAAATAGCTAAATAAGATTCTCTACTCGACCCTAACCGACAATGATTGACTATTTTATACTGTGTATCCTACCACACCCAGATGATAAATGCTACTTCAATATACCACCTAATCTGGTTCATGACTAAGATCATATACTAACATATAAGCCATACCAAAAATATCTGACATTTACCACTGAGTTGATGCGAAAAATGTTATTTTTACTACGATGCCTGTTCAAATCTATAACAAATTGCTAGACCAAATTTATGCTATGCATCTAGCAGGACAAAATCCAAGCCCACTGTCATAACAACGAACTCTACCATGCTTTACAAGGGCACTTCTCAGAAATCTACCACTGATATATAACAAATTTAGAGGTAACACCCAGTAACGATACAATACTTTGGACGTGTCATGCATCTGTTTAGTCAATCATCTCTGAATAACGTCGGGCAAAGTCACATCCTGGACATAACCAAGAATCTATACACAGGTACAGTGTTCAAAAATGGGGCTGACATGTCTCTCAAAGAGTGTGGCCATAAAAAGCTGGGCTTCTTTTCTTTGATGACATAAGTAAACCACTACAACGATCAGCAGCTTGTCAGGTAACCTCTCTAACAAACCCATGGAACTTGAATTCGACGTCCACAAAACTTACAAATTCACGTTAAACACGGATGAACTCCAAATGACAACAAAGAGTGTAAGCCACCTCTACATCATGACACATTCATTGAGTAAATCATCTTCTAAAACGTAAAACTATACACTTGCTAGGGTTCAATGACGAAATTCCACATAGATATGGAACGGACTTACACCTCTTAAACATACATTCCTATGATTATCGTGGAAAAAAACATACAACACGAACAACACCTATAAAAATATCCATATATGATGCTCTCCTCTGCTCTATTTCACATTAAAACTGTAATACATTATGGTATCCATTATAGTAAATTGGTCTACTTACACAAATAGGCAAAAACACAACGAGCTCTCACCTAGAGAAATCTCCAACTCCTCTTAAACATCGAAGTAGGGTTCTACAATAATCATACAATTCCCTAACAGCAAGTCCGAGTTTGTAACTAATCAAATATTCTATACCCATAATAACCACGTCAAACGTTGCCAGGATGTAATAATATATATAAAACACTAAATTAAATAACATGTAGCTAGATAATACCTGAACTCTAGTTCTACATAGCAGATACAAACGTAATATTCCTATCATTGTATAAAAACTCAATATCTTGCATCGAAGATGTAACCTGTACAGAGCTCATACAAAACTAAAAGACACATACTAAAACTCTCAAGTTATAACAAAGCAAGAAGATCAATTCTCTAGCATACCCATAACATACAATAAAACCGTGACGAACGAGGAAAAAGGCATGTAACCAACCAAATAACTGATGTGAATAAGAAAGCAAGACATGCGGACAACATACGTTGAAACCTGAAGTAAATGGTGTGGAATACTTCTACACAAACACGCTACAGTACATACAAAATCTGATGAAACAACTCTTCAACTAAGTCCAAAAACAGGGAGTAAATTACCATTTATTTACCTAAAATAACCCCGGCTTAATCGTAACAGAATGTTATATATACATATAAAATACCAAAATGAGGCAATAACCGACCAGTTATGCCTGAAATAGTGTGCTATATGAAAGATGCAATCCTAATATACCCTAAATTTTTATAACTGTATGAGATAACTATTCAAGTTTTCAAAAAACACAACAAATTAAACAGAAATCAATCGATCAGTATTAAGTATACATAACATAATATTTTAATTTACAATAAATCCATATCGTTCAGGTACTCTCGCTATTGGAAACCCGCGTCAATGGAACACTGATATAACTGTTTCAAAACTGGTTATTGCAGTATGGGGTAGATAGATTCTCGACCATAGGTGCTGCATCATCCCACAATACATACCTCATCTCGCCAATAATCAGACTAATAATCCTTACTATTTATATAGATATTATATACATATGAAATAAATAGATGGGAAACAGAACCTTGCCTGCAATCGTACCTTCAGGCTGGTACAAACAGGGCCGTTCGCACACTAAGGCTGCAAATTGAGTTATAGGACATGCCTACCATTTTATTCCTATAAAAGAATTTATAGTGATAACTGAACAAAACATACAAAAATATCCCAACCCCCCCACCGCTACGAACCCACTAATCAAGCATCGATTGAGTCAATTATACTATTCAGTGATTCTTCTCTAGGAATGATTCAGTCATCCTGTAAATATTGCATTTATTTTCCTTCATCGGTTAGCTCACAAAGAAATACGAATGAAGGGTTACTGCGGGAGTAAGTAAAGCATAGCGCAAGGGTACTGATTAATACAATCGGATAATAAATGACAATAAACTATATGAATCTATGCTACGTGTAAAATTGATCAACAGCGAGCTACGTAGAAAATGATATCGTGGTTGAAAATTCATCATGAAGGTGTCCGGAAAGTGCGGCTTTTTCATATATAATAATACATATAAATTATTATCAATTAGAAATTCCTATAAATATATGTTTGTCGATATCCCACAAAAAACATTCAGAGGACACAGCATTGAACATGCAATATGACAAGCAACGAAGTTGCAATACCTCCCAAGCATTGAAATACTAATACCCTTTTGTAAATATATAACCCGTTAACATGTATAAGCTTTCCGCTCACTGACACCCGTCCTACCCTCCCCCCCCGCCTTCCGTTTCTGCGCGAACCCCCGTACTCCCGGTTCAGTCAAGGTTGCATGAGTTGCACCCTACCCGCCCCGTCAACCAAAATGACTCTAGAATGCCGTTTCGGACTACATATAAACTACTATCACTGACCGGTATCAACGTTAACGCTGCATAGGTTCAGCACTAGACAACGCACAAAGAAGCCCAATGTCATCTGCTCTATGATGATTGGTATCACTGACTAGGATCAACGTTTCCACTTCGAATAGGCAACACCAGACAACGCACAAAAGGATTCCCAAAGACATAGTCTTTTTAATGTTCGGTATCACTGACATGTATTAACGTTACAGCTTAGCTTCAGAAGAGCAGCACCTGACATCGCACAAAATAGGCACCAAAGCCACCTTCTTCATGATGCTCGGTATCACTGAGCTTTTCAAAGCAGCCGCCGAGCCATATCCCTTCAACTTGTCATAAGCCGCTTTTTCTCATGGGATCCTGCGGAAGGTTGCAAGCCGCTCCCTCTCTTAGGATTCAGCGGAATGTTGCAAGCCGCTCCCTCTCTAAGGATTCAGGGGAATGTTGCAAGCCGCTCGTTTTCATGGGATCCAGTTGAAGGTTGCAAGCCACTCCCTCTCGTAGGATTCAGCGGAATGTTGCAAGCCGCTCCTTTTCATGGAATCCAGCTGAAGGTTGCCAGCTGCTTCCTCTCATTAGATCCAGCGGAAGGCTACAAGCTGCTCCGTATAATGGGATCCAGCGGAAGGCTGCAAGCTGCTCCGTATAATGGGATCCAGCGGAATGTTGCTAGCTGCTCCCTCTCATGAGATCCAGCGGAAGGCTACAAGCTGCTCCGTATAATGGGATCCAGCGGAAGGCTGCAAGCTGCTCCGTATTATGGAATCCAGCGGAAGGCTGCAAGCGCTCCCTATCATGAAATCCAGCTGAAGGTTGCAAGCCGTTCCCTCTCGTAGGATCCAGCGGAAGGTTGCAAGCCGCTAGCTCCCATGGGATCCAGCGAAAGATCACAAAATGTAGCGAGTATCACGGATGCTCCTGCAAAAATGTCGTGGAAAAAGAGGTAGCTTGGTTTCAATTAGCATAAATTGTAAATTAGTCAAGTGACTCGAGGCTCTGACATCCGTAGAAGATTTCTTCTATACATTTTATAATGTAATAAATTGTTTAAAATAATGAAGAAATTATGAAAAGGAATGGTCGATGGCAGAGGATGACGGGTAGGAACCCATCGTGTGACTCTGTAATGCCGGTGACTTGGGGGAAAAGTACTTATCTCGGGACATAATTTCATAGTAGCCAGCTCAAGGGGAACACGTTGGCGGTGCTAAGTGACGCATGTAATGATGTTCCTGCTGTGAATATGATTGATCCAACCTGTCTTCATACAAACAAATTACCTTTAGTTACTGATCTTACAGTAACTCTTTGGTTGAATTATAAACAGATGTAGCATATGTTTGTATATCATGCCACTCTAAATATCGGTCTGCAATGTCATCTTCATTAATTTTTTTAAATCATACAACACTCGACATCTTCAGTTCCATCATTAATCTGAATTATAATTGCATCTTCCGCCAACTGTCACTGCTTCTTCATCCCATTGCGAGTCCTAGTTCACTTTTTACTCTGACTATCCTTCTGTCTACCGTCTCTCTGAGGTTCCCTCCATTCAATCTATTCAATCCGATGGAAAACTCCCATAAACCTCACGCAACAAGTGAGGCTCCTTGCCCTCGAAGTGTACTCTTGTCTCCCGTCGCCGAGGCTCCCTCTATTCCCGCCTCTTCTCTTCCAACTTTCTCTACTCAAGGCTCATTTCTTTCGCAGTGTGCCCCTGTCCAAAGTCTCCGAGGCCAGCTCCATCACCACTTCTCCACTCCATGACCAACTCCCTCTGTCCGCCGTCTCTGTTGAGCCTCTTCCATCCCCATCTCCATAGCATAGTTAACTCCCCCAACCCAATCTCTCGCAGCCCCCTTTCCTCATGGTTCCTCTGTCCATCGTCTGTGTCACCCTCTTCATTACCTCACAGTCTTCCCCCCTTTGTTCACAGTCTCTAAGTCTCCCTCCAACCCTTCTTCTCCATCCCATAGCAAATCTATCACCACCTTGCCTCCCATAGGCTTCTTCCTTCTCCTCTAATATCCGCCTGTCCACCGTCCCCTTGAAGCCTTCATATCACCCTTTGTCATCCCGTCTCCTGTTCCTGTTCATGTCAACAAACAGAGCCCTCAGGAGGCCTCGTAGGATACCGTCGAGCGTAGGACTTGTTGAACAAACGCAAAGTTTGAGCAGTGTCCTGAGGAACCAGTTTGCACTGAATTAAAGCGACGCAATGGAGCGAATGGTTCTAGGAACTGGAATGGTGAGATGAGAATGGTTGGAAATCCTTCAGTAATGGTCGAGGCATGAATTGAATGGATGTGAAAGATTTATTAGATTTGGGCATGAAAAACTCTAGGAACAACTTCATTGATTAATTATACCTCGTATTCTAATTTCTTCAACTTTCATGGAAATTTGATTTGAATCATCATTGGAGGAAAAAGTTCAAGTCCCTGAATAAGCTTAATGTGCTCCGAGTTATGTTTATTTTAATTGTTCATTATTGTTTGGTAACCTGTGATTCAATCGGCCGCCCATTATTTGCTAGTAACGGCTAATGTTTTGTTGAGTTCGATGAGAAGATTCGAAAAATTTCTTCCGGATGGTATCTAGTGAGATGCGGGTGTGGATGAGATGAAAGTATCGTGGAATGAAAAAATAATTGAAAGGTTCGTTTTAGTTTCAGTGAAAAACTATGTTTTGCCATGGATTTCATGTTCAATGGCTTAGGTACACTTTAATTGATTTTGGGTTGACCTTGAAAATGAATTAAAATACCTTGACCTTTTCGTCAAGTACGTAAATACTTCTTCATGATGTGAGTGGCTTTGAGACTTGAATACCTTAATTTTCATTGCTTTGGAATCACTAATTTTTACAATATATAGACAAAAGTTGATCATCTCTGTCCAGCCTAAACATTAGGCACTGAAAGGCAATTTTCAGAGGCTACATAACTTATTGCGAGGTCCGTACAGCCTTTACGTGCATAATGTTCCCCTAGCACTCACTGATCCGCCTGACAACAAGGGCCATACTACTCCAGTCAGTAAAAGTTGACTTGATTAGTATGCAAACTGTGGTATTCCACAGCAGATACGCATAGACACTTTGCATATACCCATTGACCTTCACTTCTTAAATTTTTATTTTTTTAAGGTCGTCCATCTGCAATCAAGAGTTTTTCACTTGTGACGGCTGGTTTTGTGAAGGGAAATTTTGCAGCGTTTTTCGCTCAGACTGAAATAATGAAACGCTTCACGAGGGACTTATTCCTTGTAGGATTATTCCTACTGAACTAGAATTGTACCCAAATGTTTCCTGTCATTATTCGAATCTAACTGAGATTTATTTCGGATATTCATACTATTTTAGGAAAAGTTGCATTTAAACCAAAATTGGGTTTTCGCTTTAGTTCGCCCAGGTATTTGATGCTACAAGTATTTCCTTGTTTCTGATTACGGTAAACTTAAAACCTGTATAGACATTTTTGTGAAGAAAATTCCAGCGGAATGAAGATTCAAATCTGTCTTGGGGTGGATGGATGCTTATTCATTTTATAGATCATTAACTCTTTATTTTAGTATTTTAGTATTTCTTCTTGCTTGGGCTCTATTATTTTTCTCTGCCCTTTTTTCATGGTGATGAATTTTAAATTTGTTATCATTATTATTATATGTAACGAGGTTGGTTGAGAGAAGGTGACCCAGGGAGAGGAGGTACTCGTGGGATCCGCGGGACTCGAGGACCCGGGGTTTCGGGAGCCCGGGGGACTTGGGAGACCGGGTGGATTTGGGGTGGTCCACTTGGATCTTTCTGGGGCCCTTTGGGACTCCCTTGAGACCCTTTGGGAGCCTTTTGAGAAACTGTGGGACCCTATAGAGGCCCCTCTGAATCCTGGAACCTCTGCTCCCCCTCCCAGCGCTGTAAAACCCTTACACAGAAAAATGTTTGTGCGATGGATGAGTAGAACAATTAACCAT
>SDVV010042294.1:0-10357 GCA_016164225.1 Gammarus roeselii | reverse complement strand
GTATGTGTGTATGTATGTGTGTATGTATGTGTGTATGTGTGTGTGTATGTGTGTGTGTATGTGTGTGTGTATGTATGTGTGTATGTATGTGTGTATGTGTATAGTGTAGTGTCTTAGTATACATTGTACAAGTTACTGTGTAAATATAAGATAATTTTATTCATGAGAAAACATTGGGTAATGAAGATGATCAAATTGACCAAATATTTTGTAGGATATGTGAACGAAGTGTTAGCAGCCATATATTTGGAAAGCAGTGGAATCCCTGTTGACAACATTGAAGGAGGAGCTTCTACAAGCACATAATATATCATTCAACTACATAGAAATGTGGAATTTATAGTTTTATAGGTTATTCTAAACTGTTGAAAATTTTACCCCAAAATTGTTCTTATTCACCCCTTTGATCAGGGTGAAAAAAAGCTCATTTTATCATTTTGAAGGAAAAATTGTTACCCAATATAGGCAAACTGTCAGATTTTTTTTTAGATCAATATTGATCATATAGCAGTAATGGTTTACTTATAAGAAAATTGTACAGTCGTAGTGAAAGTTCAGGGAAATTGACTTGTTTCACCGAATTTGACTACATTATTTGCAAAGGTCTGGCAAGGTGATTGTGACTGCATTTTTTATTGAGTGTTTGTGATATATACTTCATATAATTGCTCCTTTTATTTTTCTGATTAGGATTAATTTTAAATGTTTAGGATAATGAGACCTGTGATAATTGGTTAGACTGATAATCATGCATCAGCTGCTTGGATCATGAGTCAACAATAAAAAGATGTAGAATGATTGTTAATTGCTCACTGTAGGTATAGGTCTACTATGACCAATAGTGTCAACACCAATCTATCAAAAATATTTTTACATCATGCCACTGTATTCTTATGCTCTGCCTTGCCAGCTCATCTTTACTGGTATTATTTCCTAGCTACCCAGCTTCCATTATGTTACTACTTTGGTGAAAGATGTTGAATGTGTGAGTCTGTTTCAAGTAACTGGATGATATCTTATACAAATTAACTACATAAGTGTACCATTTTTTTTATTGCATTTTCATATTTCTTTATAGGAAAATTATGAGTCAATTAGTTGTGATGAATAATAGTTGTGAATTATCTCATTTTTTATGCCTTCTAGTTCAACAGCTATACTTTGTGAATACTGTTTTTTTTACAGCTAGTAGGACAGCTATGACAACCCTGTGTTGTATTGTAGTATAACTAACAACTAAATAATTTCCGCCTGCAACTGCTTTTCAACGTTAGTAAGAATTAGCCCTGCATCTATCTAGGCTTGATTTGCAAAAGGTTCTCTGGTTATTCCTTTCAGACCTCTGTACACTACTGCTGTTGGTTGCATCTGGAAGTCTTCTTTCTTATGAGATGGTCTTTGACAAAGTAGTTCCATATGAATACAATATCGTTAGATGTAGCAATTCATATTGAACGGTGTTGCTGAAAAACATCTATTAGGCTAAACCAAAAATTTATGTTTTCCTATAAGAATCAATAAACCATGATTCATTTGTTTTTAATTGTTTTATAAGAAACGTTTTCTGCTGTAGTCTTCTTTCTAATAGCTAGCTATAAGAAATTCAGTAATACAACATTGCAAGAAGTTGAATCCCTAATCAAATATTCAAGTAGTTTTGAATAGTTTATCTCTTGCTTATCACATTGAGGACTAATTTCAGTCACCTGCATGCTTTGATTGTTTTGAAAAAAATCAGGTTGCATTTGCATGCTGCAGAAAGATCAGCTATTCTTGAAAATTATGTTTCAAGTTAACGCATGTTAATCTAGTTGAAAAACAACTCAATAAAATGATGAATTTACATACTCATACACATTGGAACCAGTAACCTCCAGATCACTGTGTTTGTTGATTAATTATGTATACACAGCTGCAAAACTTTTATGCAGGGCTAATGTTTTTTCAGGGTGATGAAAGTCAAATCAATCGATTAGATTTCAAACCCTGATTCAAATCAAAAAAGTGTATTCATCTGTCTTCCTTGTAATGCTTTTACAAAAATTGCTAAATCTTGCAAAGGGATCAGGTAATCATGACAGATAATGCATCATTTCAGATCCATCATGGAGCTCTACAATGAGATGCTGTTTTTCTTCTGAAATGTGCACATAATAAATCATGAATCATGAAACTTTCCAAAACGATTTTTCTTTTTTCAATCTCTGTGACTTTTTTCAGTTATAAAATAATCATCACTAGCAATTCATCATTCAAACACTGGTGGAGTTTTACAATCATATACAACCTCTTCTGTTTTTGAAATGCAAATTTTTATCAAGTTGTTGATGATAGCTAATATATGAAAAATCCCAAAATCTTCAATAAACATAGTTCTTTGGTTCTGAAGTTTTCATGAGGTGCAATACATAATTTGAAAGCTCTCGTGAAAACTACAATAAAATGAAAGTATTTTAAACTTCAATTTTGAGTCTCATTATTATTTCTTGAATATATATATATTTGTATATTTTATAGGCCCCTAGCCATCATTATAATATGTACATTGTTCATAAGCTTTTTAAACTACTGTAATGTGATGTGAAGTTTTTTTTTAAAAAATCAGACAAGTTTTGAAATAAATCTAATTTCTACTGTATGAATTCATGAGTAGCAATATTTATTTTACACCAGTCTTGTGGATATGAAAAGAGGAGGAAAACATTCATGACTGGTTTATTCACTTGACAGACAGATCTCACCATCCATTTTGGTAATGGCTGCAATGTCTTCCAGCTCCACATAACTTGCTGATGCAAGCATTTCTAAATTCTGGCAAGGTGTCAGTATGCTAGTATAAAAACAATAATAGTGTTGCTGCAGTAGCTGTGTGGATTTTTTTCTCTCCAAAATTTAAACTTCAATCCCAATTATCATGAAGGAATTCTATTATCTGATCATACAATATTTTACAAGTAACTGAGAATGTCTGGTTAATGATTGCAATGAGGAATCATTACTTGGTTTTTGATGTTTGCATTTAGCAACCAATCATTTGCATCTTGATTTTTTGAGTAATGTTAATTATATACCTATATAGCTAGGTTTCAAGCATTGAGAGCAGGTGTTGTGAGAGGTCTGTTTATTTCTAGATATATTGAAGTTCTACAGCTACATCTTACTGGGATAACATGTATTTCAATTGGAAAAAATAATTGACCTGACATGGTTGAAGGATGATTGAAAAGCTTCATAGAATAATGTGAAAAGATGTAGATAAAAAATCTTGTTGAATATTTTTTTACTATTCATCTTTTCCATACCATGTCTACTTTCAAAATGCTAAGGTTTCCTCAGTTATGTATGAGTTTGATGTTTTATGGCTCAACTGAAATAACACCATGTGCTGAAATTTTCTAATAAGCACTTTTCCACAATCAAACTCTCAACTTTAAACAGTTCTAAGTGTTGATTTTCAAACTTAATTCAAGAAAGGGCTTGCTCAATGCTAAGTCCATGCAAAAAATGTGTGAATTTCAACAGTTGATTACTTGAACCTAAGAATAGCTGTTGTAGCTTCTTGTTGGCATTTTCCTACATTTGTTGACCATTTCAAGAACTCTGAACTTGGTCATTTTTTTGTCTCACTTCCAATACAGCTTGTTGGACATAGCTGAGTATTGGGTCCTGCTCCTCATGTCCTATATACCCGTCATGTTTCAAAATTCAAAGATCTTGTCAATAATGAAGGGATTTCAAGACTTCATGGTTTGAATTAAATAACAGAACCATACATGGAGTTTCACATTGGCTTTTTCAAAATGCACTCTGGATTATTTCCAGAATCAGGCTCTGGGTTCAAGAATTTTTCTGACCACTTTCAATACTGCTCCCCTGAGGTGGTTTTTCTCAAAAGGCTAAGGTTTTGCAAATAATATACATTTCAGTATTTTGTGAAGCAAATTAAATAATAGCACCATATGCCAAGCTCCTCTGTGAATCAAATAACAGCATTGCATGCCAAGCTCCTCACTGAGTTGATTACCAGCATCCCATTTTTATTCTTTTATTTTCAAAATCAGCCACTGAACTCCCTCTGTAAATTTTATATGAGGATATGCAGCAAAATGTTGAGTTACCATCTTGATGGTGCAATCATAGTCCCACCATAAGAACTTTGGCCCAGTCAAAGTCTTGCTATTATGCTAGTGCATTCTGTTTTCGATGTGATCTTGACAATGGTGGTAACCCTTTTAGTTTTAACCAACCAACCTTGAAGACTAGGAATTTCTTTATTGTGCCTTTTGAAGATATTAGCATCTAGGAAGTGTTTTATTGATGAAGATACTTGCTTCTGGCCTCCCTCCTTTATGCAGTTATTTCATTTCCATATGTCATCCAGATGAAATTGTTAGGGGTAGCTAGTTACTTTGTCTTGACAATAAGGATTGTCAGAATGTCTCTAGTGATTAGGAATAAGGTTAGCTACTTTAATTCCAAGAAAATTGAATATTGCCATCTCTAGTCTCCTTTTATATTGGAATGAAGTTGCTGTATGCTGTAGCTGATTTATGCAGCAGCATATGCCTACCCTAATCCATACTTTACCAATAGTTGGTTGACATGTAACAATTTTTGCAGCTTTTGTTATGACCTTTTTTGATGATGTGTAACACTGCATTGCAGAACGTATGTCTCGACCTGGCGGCACTCCTGGCAGTAGCCTGGGAGGTGGATCAAAGAGTGGCATGGGAATATCTGGCGAGGGTAGCAATCCATCACCCTTCACCACTCCTGCTCATGGCAATCCTGCCTTTGCACCCCAAAAGATGGGTGGGGGATCTTCTGGATCAAAAGGATCCTCTGTGAGTCTTGCTGCTTTATTGAATGTCATAATGTCTCAGCCATAGTGTCCAGTCATTGTTTAACAGTGTGCTACTATTTTTTTTCTTCAGGTTCAAGCATTAAGGACCCTGATTATAGAGTTGCATGTCTGTTGTATTACTTAACTGAACTCCATATGCCTCCTACAGTTTTGAAGCTACAGTATCAAGACATGCAATAGCTACATAATTGAAAATGTGTGGTGGAGTACATGATCTTGTCTAGAGTTATTTGCAAAATTTAAATAGCAATTGAAAGTTGTAAAAATAAGTATATGATGGATGCAAGAATTTCATGAAAATACCAGTCTCAGTTTCTATAGTTTTGAGGCTGTCATGACATGCATTCCTCAATTAAAAAGGAATTGTGCAATACTAAAATCATACAAATTTTTCATGTTGTGACGAGTAAAAAGTGACATTAGTACTGGTTTCTATAGTTCTGAAATCATTAAATGAACATGCATCATCATCTAGAAAAAACTTGTGTAATACTACAATCAGCTGAAGAGTTTTTTCCAACTTTTAAAACGGAAATAGTAGCCAATGAGAAATGCTTGAATAAAAAAAGCCTTCAACTTCATTCTCCACCCAAAGTGTGTGGCAGTATCCGGGGAAGTCAGACCCTTTAACACTTGATGGCAAGTAATGGTATATATATATCTCACCTTGGTGGCCTCAAGACATCTCAACAAGCCAGCACAGCCAGAGGGCAGAGCAAGATAGGAGGCACAAATGCCAGAGTACGGCAGAACTATGAAAGCACGGCTAAACAATGGCGCTGAAAGATCCAAAAAAAATTGCTCTAGGCAACTATCACCGCTATTTTGTTAGTCACAATATACAGAAAAAAAACATACATATACATGCACCCATATATATATATACATACATTACAGCACTCAAATTAGACTTGATCAGGCTTGTCATAATCCAAGAATTCATCATACAACCGATCAGCAAGGACTTGCTTATGGCAAGTGATATCCATCAGCTGGCAAACCATTCCACACAGCAATAAATCTCACACTGTCAAACCTACTGGGGTCATCAGGAGAGTAAGAAGGAAACGCCAACTGCAGCAAATGACCCCTAATACCAACTCTTGGAGCCAAAGAAAACACATTCAGCAAATCCTCTTATTTGCCATGGTAAATTTTCCTGTATTATATCAGGTCTGCCCTCAGAAGGCAACTCATGACAGAAAATAAATCCAAGCTCTTCAACCGATTACCATAGTCCACATCAGCAAACCCATCAATATTTCTGGTCCATCTCCTCTATCTCCTCTGAATAAACTTGAGCAGTCTGCAGTCCCCACAAAATTCAGTGTTCTAGACACAAGATGCATACTCAATAAGTGGGCAAATATGTGCAATGTACAAGGGTACCATAAACTCTAGGGACCTACCGACAGTTGATCTCAACAAGCAGTTTTCCGGCACACCAGCCATTACAGCCATCACACGGATATGATGGTGGAATATGAGACTCATGTCCACACTGACACCTAAGTCTTCATGTGTGATGACAAACTTCATTGCTCTACCTTGCAGGAAGTACTGGTTAACTGAGAATAGAGCATCAAAACCTAGGCAACCTCTAAAAATGCAGCGCAGCAAAACACACTTGTCTGGATTCAATCTAAGATTCCAAGACCTAGCAACATAGTCAACTGCATCCAAACCACTTTGGAGTGACTGAATACTGCGCACAGTAGGCTCAGTGTCCTTATGTGAGTATCTCAAGTACAATTTATAATAGTCTGCAAATGCCTTAAACATTCATAGAAGACCACTTGAGATGTGATTGATATAAATCTAGAGCAGTAGCAGACCAAGGACAGAGCCCTGAGGAACAGCACTTGCCACATCAACTGGGCTGCTCACACTGTCACTTGCACAAACACTCATCACTCTGCCTGAGACAAATGCAGCAATCCAGGCCAGCAATGAGTTACAAACACCCAAAGACTTTAACTTAGGCAAAAGCACACCATGACTCACCACATCAAATGCTTTAGAAAAGTCAAGCATTATGACATCCACAACATATCCCTCATCAATCCACCTTCCAACATTATCTTATGTCAACAGCAACTGGTCCTCAGTGCTACGGTTACTTCAAAAACCATACTGACGAGTCCTCGGTGCTTTGGAAACCATACTGGTCCTAGGTGCTGCAAGTCAATGGAACTATTCCTTCCATTGACTTGTAGCAAACAGATTTCAAACTCACTGGTTTGTATTTGAGTGGATCAGTGTGAAATTCAGCCTTGAATATTGGGACAACGAGTGATGAGCTCCAGATTTCAAGGACCGTTCATATCCTCATTGATTTTTGAAAAATCAACCAAAGAGGGAGGGCCAGTTCATCTGCACAGCTCCTCAGCAGATGTGGGTGGAGGCCATGTGGGCCCATTCTGGAACTGGGATTAATAGCCAAGAGGACATGCTGGACCTCCAACTTAGAAAAGTCCATATCTTCAGGTGCTGATTTGAGTTGTTTCGAGAATCATTGTTAAATGCTATTTCCTTCGACAAACTTTCCCTTCCTTGATCTATTAAAACAGAAAATACAAGATGCTATCTTAGACGTTCTATTCCAGAACTTACCTTCTTACTATCAAAAGGCAACCCAGTTTGGGCCAAAAGTCCTGTTGTTGTTTTCATACACTTGTTAACACTTGCAAACATTGGACAGACTCCTATCATAAGACTGGAAAAGGGCTGGGTGGGTACAAGCTGAACCTTCAAAAACTCCAGAAAGTTGGCAATAACTTTGCACATCACGCTGTAGCTGGGCTACACAATTCGCAGGTTGGGCAAACTTGTTGTCCATGTGTCTCATAGGATGTCTGTTATAAATGGTGGAAATTGAAAGGCAATAAAAACAATAAGTCAATAATAAAAGTGTACTCTGCAATGAATTTGAGTGGTACAGTTGAGAGGCTGCTAACCAGCGTGTAATATTGTGAGTGGCTAGCTTCAGGACTTGGGAGGATTGGAAGCATGAACTTTAGAATTAGGACTTAGGATAAGGAACTATGATCAGAACTTAGGATTATTGAAATTATGGACTTGAGAGAATGGGGAGCATGGGCTTAGGAATCAGGAGCATGGCTACGGAAATGAGAGAGTGGGCAGGCGTAGCAGACTTCTGAAGAGAAGGAAGCATACTGCAAGAAAAAAAATATGAAAATGCCACTAAATAATCTGACTAACCTTGAAGGATTCCTGAAGCCATAGGAAGGATACTAGGGTTGTAATTTAACATTAAATGAATACCAAATCAGGGAGAGAAACCAAGGGACACTTGAAGGCCAAATAGACCAAACTAAACTCCAAACTGTTTTACCATCTGTTAAGCAGAGGGGGCCTACAGCTGAGCTGTAAGCGATGGCTAATGCCCACCCAAGCTGTTCAAGTGGCAAGGTCATGAAGCCCGCCAAACCAACACCAACTCTGCGCACATCAACCCAAGTTATGACCGTCGGGGCCAGGCTCACTTGGGCTATAAACTAAAACTGGGCACCTTAGGCGTGCCGCTCTCTGGCTGGCACACGTTACTGGCTTCTCCACCCTTGGGTACTTCTCAGGAGTGACGCAGCACCCCTACAGACTTCACTCTCTAAAAATAGCCACCCAGATCCTGGGTGTCCTCTGTGTTCAATTCCTGGTTGTTGACTAGCACAGAACAGTGCTGGAACACAGGTCACCAATTCCAAGGCACATCACATACCTGGGCGGCACCCACCTCGGGACCTTGGATAGTGGAGGATTCACCTTGGCGCCTCTCACCCTTTTCACCGACTGGAGATGGTTCCTGTACAGAAGAAGGCTGACCAGAAGGGAGGTTACATGCCAAGGACACTGAAGATAAACCTGCAAACAACGGGCCATTAGATGAATACCTAAACATCCCCAGACCTCCAGCGCGCCCCACCCGATCTCAAGTCTAGGCAAGGAACACTCTAGTGCCACATTCACCAAGCGACCAATCTTGTTTTTCCTGACATAAGCATGCAACAGCTTATGGTTATCAGGTCTGCTCAGCAACTTGGACTCATATTTCTTTCGGGACTCGATGGAAAAATTTCTGTTGGTCCTATTTAGTTCTACATACATTCATAGCCTTTTAAGAGTGTTTGTGGAATAGTGCCCCCCTGCTTTCCCGACCCGCTTGTATGCAAGCCGTGCCTCCGATCTCTCTTGGGCAAGGGTGGTGGGAGCCCTGACAGCCGATGGAGGGCCAGAACGAACAGGCGTGAGAGGTATGAACTTCTCAATGAGGGACATCAAAATTGACTGCAGGAACAAAAAAAATTCAGACACTGAAGAGTAGCTGACTTCTAACCCTCAATCAATCCAAGATAGAACCTCTGAATTTCTGGCGTATTTCCCCTTGTGCCAAGAACGCCTCTCCCTCTCGACCCTGCACTCTGGACCCTCTCCACTGAAGATAAAGCTACTCAAAGACAAGGGAAGAATGCCGACAGTTAGGCAGCAACAGCAACACGGTCACCTCACCAACAGGATCCTCCTCAGAAGAAAAAGCAGACCAGTATATTGTCAGGCAGTAAGAAAGTGGGCTCCATTACCCACCACAGAAGTCCAAGAGATGAGAAAGTCTAAAAATGTCATGTTAATTGGCCAAATGTAGCCATCAATTAAATCCAAGGACCAGTCAATTGATGGTAAATTGAAATCATCTGTGATAATCACCTCTTTGCCGGGACAAAAATTTCATGGAAAGTTTAACAAGGTGTTGTTTTCCAGATTTGTTTAGGAAGGGGCCAATAAACAGCTGCAATTCTCAGGTCATTATCAAGAAGGTACACGGCTAAAACGTTTGGAATGTGCACATCAAATACCAAAAACACAATGTCCTTATGCATGTATAATGATGATCCATGCTTACAAGCTGTGCCATCTGTGTCACCCCTCACATCACGATAGTCAGCAACGTTGATGAAGGATGATGCAACAGCAGGCAGCAACCACGTCTCATTGATGACTAAGACATCAATACTCTGCTTCAAAAGCAACTCTGAGATGAAATCCGCTTTATTTACTAGAGAGTTGACATTAACATGTCCCACTTTTTGCAATTTTAAAATCAAGTGAAAAATTACTGGAGCTCAGCACTAATGAAAAATTTGCTTGGGGGCTTTGATACCTTGATCAGAAGCACCACCTCCTAGATCAGACAGGGCAACATCACGACTATGCACCTCTTCACCATGGTCCGACGCAGCAACACCACCACCAGACGCAGCAGCACCCCAAACAGCTACAGCTCGACCAGCTGCAGCAGCACCAGCTCCAGCTGCTGCAGCACCACGACCAGCTGCAGCAACACCACGACCAGCCGCAGCAACACCACGACCAGCCGCAGCAACACCACGACCAGCCGCAGCAACACCACGACCAACCGCAGCAACACCACGACCAACCGCAGCAACACCACGACCAACCGCAGCAACACCACGACCA
>SDVV010042293.1:0-10357 GCA_016164225.1 Gammarus roeselii | reverse complement strand
CATAATTATGTTGTAGCGTCAACTCATCAGTTATTAAGCACCTTGGACTTCATCGTGGCCCCATAATTATGTTGTAGCGTCAACTCATCAGTTATTAAGCACCTTGGACTTCATCGTGGCCTCATAATTATGTTGTAGCGTCAACTCATCAGTTATTAAGCACCTTGGACTTCATCGTGGCCTCATAATTATGTTGTAGCATCATTTCATCAGTTATTAAGCACCTTGGACTTCATCGTGGCCTCATAATTATGTTGTAGCGTCAACTCATCAGTTATTAAGCACCTTGGACTTCATCGTGGCCTCATAATTATGTTGTAGCGTCAACTCATCAGTTATTAAGCACCTTGGACTTCCTCGTGGCCTCATAATTATGTTGTAGCGTCAACTCATCAGTTATTAAGCACCTTGGACTTCATCGTGGCCTCATAATTATGTTGTAGCGGCAAGTCATCAGTTATTAAGCATCTTGGACTTCATCGTGGCCCCATAATTATGTTGTAGCGTCAACTCATCAGTTATTAAGCACCTTGAACTTCATCCTGTCCCCATAATTATGTTGTAGCGTCAACTCACCAGTTATTAAGCACCTTGGACTTCATCGTGGCCTAATAATTATGTGGTAGCGTCAACTCATCAGTTATTAAGCACCTTGGACTTCATCGTGGCCTCATAATTATGTTGTATCGTCAACTCATCAGTTATTAAGCATCTTGGACTTCATCGTGGCCCCATAATTATGTTGTAGCGTCAACTCATCAGTTATTAAGCACCTTGGACTTCACCGTGGCCTCATAATTATGTTGTAGCGTCAATTCATCAGTTATTAAGCACCTTGGGCTTCATCATGGCCCCATAATTATGTTGTAACGTCAACTCATCAGTTAGTGAGCACCTTGGACTTCATCGTGGCCTCATAATTATGTTGCAGCGTCAACTCATCAGTTATTAAGCACCTTGGACTTCATCGTGGCCTCATAATTATGTTGTAACGTCAACTCATCAGTTATTAAGCACCTTGGACTTCATCGTGGCCTCATAATTATGTTGTAACGTCAACTCATCAGTTAGTAAGCACCTTGGGCTTCATCGTGGCCTCATAATTATGTTGTAGCGTCAACTCATCAGTTATTAAGCACCTTGGACTTCATCGTGGCCTCATAATTGGTTGTAGCGTCAATTCATCAGTTATTAAGCACCTTGGACGTCATCGTAGCCTCATAATTATGTTGTTGCGTCAACTCATCAGTTATTAAGCACCTTGGACTTCATCGTGGCCTCATAATTATGTTATAGCGTCAACTCATCAGTTATTAAGCACCTTGGACTTCATCGTGGTCTCATAATTATGTTGTAGCATCAACTCATCAGTTATTAAGCACCTTGGACTTCATCGTGGCCTCATAATTATGTTGTAACGTCAACTCATCAGTTATTAAGCACCTAGGACTTCATCGTGGCCTCATAATTATGTTATAGCGTCAACTCATCAATTATTAAGCATCTTGGACTTCATCGTGGCCTCATAATTATGTTGTAGCGTCAACTCATCAGTTATTAAGCACCTTGGACTTCATCCTGGCCTCATAATTGGTTGTAGCGTCAACTCATCAGTTATTCAGCACCTTGGACTTCATCGTGGCCTCATAATTATGTTGTAGCGTCAACTCATCAGTTATTAGGCACCTTGGACTTCATCGTGGCCTCATAATTATGTTGTAGCGTCAACTCATCAGTTATTAAGCACCTTGGACTTCATCGTGGCCTCATAATTATGTTGTAGCGTCAACTCATCAGTTATTAAGCACCTTGGACTCATCGTGGCCTCATAATTATTGCAGTAAATTAGTCTCCAGCATCGACTCATCAGGAGGTGGCGTCAATTATACATCCAGACTCGGGGCTGCACAGTAGTGCATAATATCATAGCATCCAGCGCCGGTGCTGCACAGAAGTGCATAATATTAAAGCATCCAGCGCCGGTGCTGCACAGTAGTGCAAAATATAACCACGACTCTCACCAGTTGTATCAATGTGATGCACGCATAGTAATTACGACTCTCACCACTTGCATCAATGTGATGCACACATATTAACTATGACCCCCACCAATTACATC
This sequence comes from Gammarus roeselii, assembly GCA_016164225.1. Classification (NCBI taxonomy): domain Eukaryota; kingdom Metazoa; phylum Arthropoda; class Malacostraca; order Amphipoda; family Gammaridae; genus Gammarus; species Gammarus roeselii. Next base: position 8,238 of record SDVV010042293.1, on the reverse strand, counting down.
AATGTGATGCGCATTGATGTAATTGGTGGGGACCAAATGGTTCGGGAAAACACTTATCGCCCCAACAATAGATGATATGTCTAATCTACGTCGTACCGTAGAGTTGAGCAAGCTCTCCTCAAGGCGCGGTTTCGATATTCAACAGACACCATCCACTCCAGAGGCAACGAACATCCTCCCACTGAGGAACCTCGCCGACACGACGGCACTCCTCCTCTCACCCTCCACCCCCCCACCCCTTCCGCGGGAGAGGAAAGAAGGGAGGGGTGTGGTGGTATGTGCTGGCACTGTACCACATAAGAATAATGAAAATAAAGAGTAAAAATATATGGTATCCCTCCAAGTCTCCACCGCCGCATTGAGTTGAGCAAGCCCTCCTCTTGGGCGGTGTCGACTTTCCGGGCACCATAGTCCCTGCATCTGCTTGCCCCGTTAGAATAGCAGACGGCCTCGTAGGCTATCGGGATAGGCGAATGCGAGTACCGTTACTGGCTCACACCCAACCCGTTGCCCTGGCGTGGGTTCAGGGGTGGATGCGAGTCGCCGTAACACCTCTCACCTGGTGAATTCCTAGTATGATCGTTCTCGATATTATCAGTCTGTGTATTTGCAATGTAATAATATCAGTCTCTGTATGAGAAATGCAGTAACATCAGTCTCTGCATGCAGTAATATCAGTACCTATAATTCCAATGGTAGAAAACGTTCCGTTCTGACATGGAGTTTCAGTCGCTAGAGTTGGTCAGCAATAGCAATAATTCGATTATAACTGTTAATGAAACGACTGCTACTACCAGCGACATGCTATTATTGTTACTAATAATAGATTCATCAGTAGTAATAGCTTGAATTGTGAAGAAAGCCGGGCTTACCACAAAAGAATAGAAAAATAAAAATAATAAAAATAAAGAGGAAAAGATGTATAGGATCCCTCCAAATCTGCACCGCCGTATCGAGTTGAGCAAGCCCTCCTCTTAGGCGGTGTCGTTTTTCAGAATACCATAGTCCCTGCATCTGCTTGTCCCGTAAGGACAACAAACGGCTTCGTAGGCTGACGAGATGGGTGAATGCGAGTACCGTTACGGGCTCACATCCAGTTCCTGTGGCCCTGGCGTGGGTTCAGGAGTGGATGAGAGTCGCCGTAACACCTCCAACCTGGTTTGACAGCTCCTGTTAAATCGTGTCGTTCTCAGGTTAAACGAGTCATGTAGCCCAGTGCTTGTCAAGCGCGTTTTTGAACGCAGTCATGGATTCAGAGCCAACTACCGCAGCCGATAAGTGGTTCCAGACCCGCGAGATTGCGATCGGAATAAAGTGTTGCTCTTTAGTTGTAGCGAAACGTTTTTCTACAAGTTTTGCCTCGTTCTTTCGGGTACGAATGTGGTGTTCCATAACGAAGAGGCTGACAGTACTCACGTTGTTGAATCCCTTCAGGTATTTGAAGGTTTCAATGAGCTGGCTCCTCAGCCTTCGTTGCTCAAGGGTGATGAGGCCAAGCTCTTTGCGCCTATCCTCGTAGCTGTGGTGGCGTAGCTGCGGGATGAGCTTAGTTGCATGATGATGGATTCGTTCTAGTTTGGCTATCTCCCCCCCCCCATGTGTGGAGACCAAAATTGGACTGCATGCTCGTGGTGGGACGGACGAGGGACGTGTACAACAGCAATACAATGTCCTTCGTTTTGCAGAGAAAGTTACGGGTGATGTAACTAAGGTTACGGTTAGCTATCTTGTAACTTTCTTCGACCTGCGCATTCCATTTCATATTTTTCGAAATAAGAACACCCAATTCTCTCTGCTGGTCAACAGTTGCAAGATCGCTTCCTGTCATCGTGTGGTTGAAGTTGGCATTGCGACACCCCATGTGCATAACTGTACATTTTGCAACATTGAAGGGCATCTGCCACGCTTCCGACCATTGGACGAGTTTTTCAAGATCTTGTTGAATCTCAACTCGGTCTCTCTCTCTCCATGCTGCATGACAGAGCTTTGTGTCGTCGGCAAATTTCGATACTTTGGACAGAAGCCCCGCATTAATGTCGTTTACATAGATGAGGAAGAGGATAGGACCCAGGACACTGCCCTGGGGCACCCCAAAGGTAACAGGGGCCCACTCAGACAAAGCCTGGCCGATGCTGACTCTTTGCTTGCGTCCTGTTAGCCAGGCGCGCAGCCAGCGAAGTACGTTGCCACCAATGCCGAGCTCAGAGACTTTGTGTAACAGTCTCCTGTGCGGCACCTTGTCGAAGACTTTTTGAACGTCTAGGTAGATGACATCCACTGCGTTACGGCGGTCGTACACGTTGATCACCTCATTGAAGAAGTCCAGCAGATTTGTCAGACAACTCTTCTTACGGTGGAAGCCGTGTTGAGTGTCATGAAGGGTCCGTTGTCTTCCAGATAATCGACGAGATGATTTCGTATCAATCGCTCGATGGTTTTGCACACGATCGACGTCAAGCTGATCGGTCGATAGTTGCTGGACGATTGTCGGTCACCCCTTCTTGAAGATTGCCGTGACATTGGCAACTCTTTAGTCTTCGGGGACCTCGCCACTCGTCATCGATAAGTTGAAGATGTGGGTTAGGGAATCCGCCAATTGTTCTCGAGTTTCCTTGAGAACTCTTGGGTGGTGTCCATCGGGACCGATTGATTTGTAAATGTCCAGTTCCTCAAGTTGTTTGACATCTTCCTCTCTTGTGACTTCCCCAGCGTAAACAGTATCTCGTTCGTAGCCAAGGCCCTCAACTGTGAACACTGAACAGAAGAAGGTATTCAGGACACCGGCAATGTCCTCAGGTGATGTTCTGAGGACACCATCTCCATCCATTAGCGGATCAACTGAGTTCCTAGCAATTCTACGCTCATTGTCGTAGCGATAGAAATCCTTTGGGTTCTCTTTGGCGTTATCCGCAATATTTTTATCTTTCGTGCGCTCAGAGGATCGGACTAGTCTAGTGGCTGTCCTACACGCCAGGCGGTGCAGTTCTGCCGCCTCTTCGGTGTTATCCCTCAGTCGTTGCGCATTTAGTTGATCGCGACGATTCAAGGCTCTTGCAACTTCGACGTTCCACCAAGAGGGCCTGATCATTTGAGCGGGATCAATTGTCCTCAAGGGTATAAATCGGTCGCTTACCTCGCGAACTCTCTCATTGAGGATACGGCAGCAAGCGTCCACCGTACCGTCATCGAGTTGTTCGATTAAGTTAAGCGCACTTAGTTGTTCTCTCATCCCCTGGAAGTCTGCTTGCGCGAAGTTGGGGTGGCGTATAGCTCCCTGGGGGGCTGGACGGGGCACTTTGATGGTGATTTACACCGCGTTGTGTTCAGCATCTCCCAGTTTGTTGCCAACTAGGATATTGCCAACCAAGCGCTCCCCAGTTGACATGACTAGGTCTAGTATGTTGTTCCCCCAGGTAGGTTCACGAACATACTGGGTCATGCCGTTTTCGGCGATGAACTCCGTTAGTTTATTGCCTGGGGCCTGTGAAGTTAGGCTCACCCAGTCAATATAAGGCAGGTTGAAGTCGCCGAAGATGATAGTCTCGTGATTATTTGAGACTATTTCTTCCAGCTTCTCATAGAACTGGGCATTTTGTTCCGCAAGGGTGTGGCTGTTGCGGTACATCAATACCAGCTTCAATGTCGCATAGACCACTTTGATTTCTGCGTTGAGTATTTCGCAAGAAACTGTGACCAGCGTTGCTCTAAGAAATGGATGCAGTAACTCCTTTATGTACAGCACGGACCCGCCTCCGCGTTTACTAGGGGTGGGTTTATCCACGCTGAACGTTTTGTAGCCTTGTAGCATTATCTCTGCTGCCAGGTTTCTACTCTGGAGATCGAGCCATGCTTCGTTTATGCCAATGACATCAAACGAGTACAGTGTCGCCCGTCCCCCCAGTTCGTCGAACTTAGGGGCATATGACTGCGCGTTACAGAAAAAAACTTCAGACGCTGTGTGTCTCAGTCTTCGACATCTTCATCATTGGGAGGGTCTCGACCTGGCGGCTGTGGACCAGGATCTTGACCATCCCTAGAATTGCCTTCTTGTGAGCCCAGTTACGCATCTACCGTGTCCTCAGCTTCTTCCTATTGGAGCGACTGATCGACGGTCATCGCTCCCGTCCGGGAATCTGCTGCGGGCACGAGGCCCTCTAGGTAGGGTTCCCTGCGGCCAAAACTGGACCGTTTAAATCACGCTGGACCCCTAACTTTTGCAGGCCGTCTCTTAGGAACAGATCGGGCTTCTCCCGAAAGTCATCAAACAAGTTGATGAAGGATACTTCATTGGACTTGCAAATGGTCTCGAAGGCTCGATTTGTAGAGGTTAACTTACTATACAGCTCGTCATCATCATACATTCGCGGTAAGATGGATGTGATGGCCACTCGATCCGTTTTTGCCTTGAGATTAGAAATCAGCTGCCTATACTTGACTAACAGATCTTCAAACCTTGTCCTTTTAAGATCATTGATGCCTACATGGCAGATGATGAGTGTCTCCCGGCTGGAGACTACAACCTCAGCAAGGGCACCTCTGATTTTTTCAATCGTAGCACCGGGTTTGCAAATAACCCGTCTCTTTGCCTTACACCTATGAGCAAATTCAACCGCCTGGTGTCGGACGATAGAGTCACCTAGGACAAGTGTCTCAATTTTGCCGTCCAGGTCCGTGAACCTCTCAAAAGGTTTCCGCGTTGGCATTCAAACGCGGGCCGATTCACGAAGGTGAACCAGTTCTGGACCTGCTGAAATCCATCCGAATCTACGCCGCCCCTTCGAGGTTGGGTGCGGTTTCGGCCCGCGGATGTCTTGGTCCGAAGTATCGGCTTAGTCCTAGTTTTCAGTTTCCGGGCAGCCGAAGACCTCTTGGCCTGGCGGGAAGTAGGTACCACAAGTTTGGGTTTAAGGGTGGGAGCGAGTTGCGAGCTCACATCCAGCATCAGCAGCCCTGATATGGGTTTAGGGGTGGATGCATGCTGCCGTTGCAGACTCTTACCCAGGACATCACGGTAGGAAGTCATAGCAAGGCCACCAAGACTCCCCCGCGATCGAACTAGGTCCCTTTGGTCAATCCTCTCCCGGGATGCCTCGCCTTCCAGCTGTAAAGCCCCCGGACCACCAACTCGTTAACTTTTACTAGTTTCCTCGTCTGGTCCGCCAGGCTCTTACTAGCCTTCTCCATATCAGAACGTAGGCCTATACTGAGGTCTGCAGCAAAGCTCTCTAAATCCAGCTTACATACAAGATCCTCTTGGACCTTACGTACCTCGTCTTTCACCTCCGCTACGGACTCCCAAGTCCTGCTGATCTCCTCTCTCATCACCACATACTTACCGGCGACAGCGCGCAGCTGCTCCTCGAGGACAAAGACCTTCCCAGCAAGGAACCCGTCCTCTCCGCCGTCATCCCTCCGCCGCAGGCCCTGGAAGGTCACCAGGACCTGGTTGAGCCTGCGGTCTAGCTCGCACAACCGGCAGACGAGGACTCCCGCGAGGTAACTGAAGACGCTCCTGCCCGTTTTGGCGAGGCAGACCGAGCACTCCGCCAGAGTAGTAGCCATCCTCAAAAGTCGTCCGCGGGAATCTTCACTCTTCCGTCAGGCGCGCCACTCACTTAGCTTACTAGTTTCAATTTAGTTTATTTTATTAATTAGCACTCTTAGCACAGTAAATGTTCACACTTGTCTCCAAAAGCAAAGACACAAAAATTGTCACTGAAACAGAAAGACACAAAAATTGTCACTGAAACAGAAAGACACAAAAATTGTCACTGAAACAGAAAGACACAAAAATTGTCACTGAAACAGAAAGACACAAAAATTGTCACTGAAACAGACAGACACAAAAATTGTCACAGTAAAACGTGGTAAAGGGAACAGGGAAAATTCAGTAGTGGTAGTAGTAGTAGGCCTGTGACGGGCTGAAGAGTCCATTCTAGCAGTACTCAAAGATTGAATTTGTGGTACAACCAGCCCAGCCTAGATGAGGTGCCCATCGTTCATGGGCTGCCGGTTGCTGAAGGCTCCAGTGGAGGTTGTTGCCGCCTTGGCAACAAAATCCTAACGTCGCATTTTCTTAGTAATGGGGCGGATTAGTCTCCCAGTGTTTGTCGAGGCGGTTTTAAATGTGTTTACGTTATTACTGTTTACCACATCATGTGCTAGACGGATCCAAATTGTTGGTATGTTGATGGGAAAGAAGTTCTCAGCCACTGATGTTCGGAATGGTTTGGTCTCCAGTTTTTGTCCGTTGTTTTTGTTCCTTGGGCTATGATTTCGGTCAAAAAGGCCCTCAAGGCTAGCTCTAGTAAACTCGATTAGGTATTTGAACGTTTTCTATTAACTGGCCTCTAAGTCTTATTTTTTCAAGTGATATCAGTTGAAGTTCGTCGAGTTTTTGTGGATATGTCTCATTTCTGAGTTCCGGAATAATTTGTGTTGCTCGGTGCTGAATAAATTCTATTTTGTTGATATCCACTCTTAAGTGAGGTGACCAAAATTGTACTGCTAAGTCCATTTGTGGCCTGACTAGTGAAGTATGTAATGGGAGCGCGATGCCCCTGGACTTGTAGTAGAAGTTTCTGGACATAAAGCCAAGGACTCTATTGCCTTTCTTGTCCACTTAGTTTTTCTACTTCAGATCTTTGGTGATTAATATTCCAATGTCTCGTTGTTGGTCGACTTCAGTCATAGACTGGTCTGCCATCACGTAATCAGAAGTTCGATTTGTGATCCAATGTGCACTACAATGCATTTTTTCAATATTAAAGTTCATTTGCCACTTATCAGAAGAGTTCATTAGTTTATCAAGATCCATTTGAATGGTTATACGATCATGCTCATAGTTCGCTTTGTGGCATAGTTTAGTTTCGTAAGCAAATTTTGTTAACTTTCTAACGATGTCGGTGTCCAGGTCATTTATATAAATTATAAAGAGAAGTGGCCCAAGAACACTACTATGCGGTACTCCTGGTGTTGCCGCAGCCCACTGAATTTTTCCTTGGCCGACACAGACCCATTGCTTGCGGCCCGTGAGCCAATTTTGGAGCCACCTGGCCATGTTTCCAGTTATGCCAAGCGCCTCCACCTTTCTAATGCGTTCATGGGGGACCTTATCAAACACTTTTTGAAAGTCAAGATAAATAAGGTCGACAGCTTAGGTTTCATCATGTATCGCAGTGACCTCGTTGAAAAAATCCAGGACATTAGACAGGCAGCTAAGTTTGCTTCTGACGCCGTGTTGGGTTTCTTTGATGAGGCGGTTTCTCCCGAAGTGACATGTTATACTTGTTTTAATAAATATTTGAAAGGCTTGCCTACCACAGACATGAGACTGATTGGTCTATTGTTTCCTGGTTCTTGCCTACTACTCTTCTTGAGTATGGCTGTGATGTTTGCTGTTGTCCAATCTTCTGGAATAATTCTAGTAGTCGTAGACCTGTTGAAGACCTCCGTCAGTAGACTACTTAAGATTTCGGAGAGGCTCTTTAATATTCTCGGATGCAGATCGTCTGGTTCTGTATATTTGTAAATATTTCATTTACTGAGTTGTTCTTCTACTTCATCTACGAGGAAGTGAATATTTTGCAACGGTTGCACTTCTTCAGACAGTTCGACTTCTGATATTTTAACCATATTCTCCTCTGTGAAGACGGTTGCAAAGCATTTGTTGAGTACCATAGCCATGTCTGCATCGGATGATTTTAGATCACCTGCACAATTTCGTTGGGGGCCATTGCTTTCACGAACAACACGCCTCTAATGCACATATGCATAGAACCGTTTAGGATTGCGCTTGGTCGATTCAGCAGCATTTTTCTCCTAGTTTCTCATGGCACTTCTGACCACTCTCTTCTACCCTGCGCAGTGCATATATTTTTATCCAAGTTTCCTTAGTGGTTTACTAGGAGCACTACTACTCTTCATGCGTTGGAATGAGTTTGAAAATTGCTATAATTGAGGCTAACTATATTATCTTGACTGACTCCTGTTGATCCACTGCAATGAGCCGTCCCGTGAGCCAATTGACGGTGCCGTCGAGCCCTCCTTCAATGAGCCGTCCCGTGAGCCAATTGACGGTGCCGTCAAGCCCTCCTTTAAAAAGCCGTCCCGTGAGCCCATTGACGGTGCTGTCGAGCCCTCCTTCAATGAGCCGTCCCGTGAGCCCATTGACGGTGCCGTCGAGCCCTCCTTCAATGAGCCGTCCCGTGAGCCCATTGACGGTGCCGTCGAGCCCTC
>SDVV010042292.1:0-10357 GCA_016164225.1 Gammarus roeselii | reverse complement strand
TATATTCATGGGACCACTAGAATACCATCCGACTGGAATAATCGTCGTATAAAATAATTTTTTGAATGTTGTGTTCTCGGCGTCATGCATGACATTTGCAGGATACTCTTCAAGGTTCGGCTGGTTTAACTAAATTTTTGCAATATGTTTAACACTGTTTGACCCTATCATTTTTTCCACGACGTTTAAAGTTTACAGTCCCAGTAAATATATGCAGATTGATATCCCGGATAAACCTAAATTTTATGTTCCAATGTTCAATATTATCAACCTCTCAATATTGGCAGCATGGATGCGCCGCTGATTTGTATGCATGGTCTCGACTTCGTTGTGTGGATCATCTCCCCGGACACATTTCATCAAAGAAAACGATTCATAATATAAACTAACGAAGCTTCGTTGTCATGCTCATGTGACAAAGTCTGAACCGTCGACATGCCTTTTTGTGTTTGAATTCGTAGTATGTTTGGACAGCTCATGAATACAAATGAATGGATTGGAGATGATATTGAAACGATAAATATAATTGGCTAACGAATTTACCATTGAATACGGAGCATTTGAATGTTAGTATGTTGTGTATTTCGAATACACGGAACAGACGATGCATAGACTATCGCAAACAACTACATATATTTTGGAAGTCAAACCTGCTTGCGGAATCACACCTTCATCATACCGAAAGTGTGTCACATTAAAAATTTCCTTAAAAAAAAGTTACAAGAGGAAGATTCTATAGAGAACACATACTTTTTTAGTTTTGAAAACATCAATCATCTATTTTTTTATAAAGGTATCAGCCTAACAGAGGAGGCTGTGATATGCTCACACACTTGTTTGCAAATAGAATATGAGTTATGAGTTGATAAATAATCGCATGGGCGATATGGATCTTGATCGACCGATTTCGGATAATTCGACAAAAAATGTATGAGGTAAAAAGTAAGATAATAATTATTGCTGTTGTATTGAACAAGAAAGCTCACGTCTGGTATCTCACTCTTCAATTAACATCCATATACGGAAATTATCATAGCCTCGCATATATTCTCCCCCAGAACCGAGTTCCGCCATCACTGACGAGATCAGGTGTGATATCTGAAACCGACATCGGATAGCAGGTCTTGGAGGGAGAAGGTAAACACCTATAAGTTCGAATATTAAATAACAAATGTCCGAAGGCTCTCATAAAGGAGAATCCGTTGAATTTTATATTTCCAACTGTTTGAATTCGATTTACTTTGTATTCAATGCCAATACTTTTCCCTCTTCGCTCATTTATTACACGTGACCTTATTCGGTCTAATGATGTCAGAATCCTTCGTTATGAAGCAAAATCTCAGTGATGGGTCCAATAATTCAGTTGACCCCATCAACGCCCAGGGACACGAAACGAAATTCAAGTGAGCCTAAAAATCAAAACAAGAGCTGAGTGTCCACCAGCTCATGAGGACTACCCACATTATAGGACATGTGCATAATCCTGCCAATTGTAATAGGGTCGAATTTTGTTGGGTAAGCATAAGCACATTTTTTAATTTTTTTGATAGTAAATTTCCGATAATATTTTGAATATCATTGCCTAAATATCCTTCCATTGGTGAGTATAGTTCTGTCTAAGGTCATATACTGTTACTCTGACGTGACGCTGTGTTGGCTTGTTCATTCAATCTGTCTGGACATGTCTCAGAACGGGATTGTCAGGAATATATTTTTATCCATTCAATGAACTAATAAGAATTTAATTTGGATTTAAAGATATGTATCATAAAAAACATTAAGGGCGAAATGTTGACAAATGTTGCTCAATTCGATATTTCAATTTGCATCATAGAGTCGTAGCATAAAATGCTTGCGGTTTCCATGTTCTCTTAAATCCTGACAGTCAGACACATGCACGCCAGCACATCCCTTCTTTAAATTCAGCACATTAAAGTTCAATTACTTGTAGGGAAGCTCATTTTATCATCACAAGGGATTAGCAATTCAACTGACGCTCGTGAGGAGTCATCCTTTCTCTTTCGAAGTATAACAGCAGCGAAGCCTTGAAGGGGAACATTTTCCGTGGATACCAACAACCGAACAGCGTATAACAGCGACCAAAAACCGAACATTGTATTACAGCGACCAACAACCGAACAGCGTATAACATTGACCAACAACCGAGCAGCAACAACCGAACAGCGTATAACAGCGACCAAAAACCGAACAGCGTATAACAGCGACCAACAACCGAACAGCGTATAACATTGACCAACAACCGAGCAGCAACAACCGAACAGCGTATAACAGCGACCAACAACCGAACAGCGCATAACATTGACCAGCAACCGAGCAGCAACAACCGAACAGCGTATACCAGCGACCAACAACCGATTAGCGCATAACAGCGAAAGAGAATGCAATAACTTAAACGGGATCCGAATTTTAGTAGTGGGCTTTACATAGCAACTTTGGGGGATAATTATGTGTTTGAATAAGTGTGGTTTGGGGGTGGGCTTTACATAACTGCAACTTCAGGGGGATAAGTATGTGTTAGAATAAGTGTGGTTCAGTGGTGGGCTTTACATAGCTGCAACTTTGGGGGATAATTATGAGTTAAAATAAGTGTAGTTCAGTGGTGGGCTTTACATAGCTGCAACTTTTGGGGATAATTATTTGTTAGAATAAGTGTGGTTCAGTAGTAGGCTTTGCATAGCTGCAACTTTAAGAGATAACTATGTATTATAATAAGTGTGTTTTGTTTCAATGGTAAAGATTACGATAGCAACTTTGCTTTTGGTACAGGATCTTAAAGGCAACTGTCACATACGTACTTTGGGGAGGATTTCTCCCCATAATAAGAGTGCGGAGCTTAACAAATTTCGTCCACAATATCAGAGCTTTGTTTATTTTTAATATAACTAATTTCCCGAAACTTTTTACAACTACCCGAATACTGTTCATGATTTCCTTCACGTTGTACGTTTTTCGAGGTGTTCATTCACGAACAAATTATCTAATTATGACTATTTTAAATACTTCGTTAACATTTAGATTGATCTTGATTTAATTGTCAGTATTTGCACATATTTTTTTGTTCAAAACGTTACGATTATAATAACAGGCTAGTCGCATCAAAATCTCATAAATGATTGTAAATGTATATGAAATAAAATTGGGGCAAAGATACTTTAAAATGCAACATATATTCATTGTACGAATGATTGCTTATACGTACATGTGTTCTTAAATATGTGTCATCTCCTTTGAAAAAAATGTCTTGTATTTATTCGAATTTATAATATTTTGATAATGTTCATCACATTTAGTTCAATGGGTTTTATCATGTAAATATTTCCACCTCATCTTTACACAAACCTGAGCTCAGGGATCGTCTGCCTACGATGTAATTGGAGGCCAGCGGCACACGATAACAAGCGTAATCGGCCCGCAGTCGATCCTGGAGAATCGTGTTTTCTTAAATGCATCTCTTCCTCACTCACACCAGAGCCCAAACAAGAGCAAACGGCCCTATTTTGCCGCTTTTGGCAGTCCTAAATATAAATTGAGACCCAAAGTTGCCTGAATCAAATGAATGTGTCGGAGGGTTGACAATTATAGTTCAATTCGTGGTTATCAACCAGTCACCAAAGAGGGGCGATTTGATTCTGGTGCGACCGAAGCTGGAAAGACCTACCCTGGAGTGACCGAAGCTGGTGCTTTTTGCGCTGTTCCGACTTACGATGGTGTATCATAAGATGGAGCGACATATGCTGAAGCGACCAAAGCTGGAGCGACCTAGGCTGTATTCACTTAAGCCTAAAGTGGAAGCGATCGAAGCTGTTGCCGCCCGAGCTTATGCGACCGAAGATAGAAAACCAAGGCTGGAGCAGCCTTGGCTGGTGTCACCTCAACCGGTGCGACAGATGCTGCAGCGACCGTAGCTTGTACGACCTAAGCTTTTGTGATCTTAGCTGGAACTTTTTTGTTTATTTATTTGTAATTTGGTTTTATCATACAAATCGCTTACTGGTCCACCAACTCCGTTTCAATGGACACAGCACATGGAGCCAGCGGTAAAATAATTTAATGAATATTATGACACATTGTTCGGTGGCATATTACTTTATTGAAAACTAAAAACATATATGAATACCCAGCCTCCGACTGGCTTTACGGTTTATCGAATATACATTACTTGTCAATAATCGAAATAATCTATGGTAAGAAAAAGTCATAGAAGCACATGTATCCCGGACCTCAATTCAAACATTTTTGAAATTGAAATAAAATATGTGCAACCGGTATTTTTAAAGCGAAATGAGCAAGTAAAATATTCAATTTTAAATTCACATTATAGACATCTTTGAGCCTTCCTTCCTATTCTTCACAAGCCAGCCTGTAAGGGCTCAACTGCGTTTGGTGTGGCCTAGCCCTTATGTTGGCTGGCCTTGTATCATAGAGGGATCCAGTACACAGCAGCGTCTGGGGACATAAGTTATGCATGAAAGGATAGAACGAGGATTTATTCTCCTTTTTGCCTGATGACGAGCTCAAACGGAAAATGGAAGTTCACATCTCAGGGGAAGAGGTGGAACATTCACTTGTACAGTTTCTGAAATGTATCTAGATAATTGCAAGGAATTGAGTGAATTCCACGTCGAGGTTTCGCTGGTCAGCAGAGCGGAAAATTTGATTTTCTATACTCCCATTTCGCTAAAAAAATGGCTCAACGTTTCCGAGAGTGTGAACTGTTGTGACTCTTCGTGAGCGAATGGGTTACAATCTGAGTTTGTAAAATCACATCACAGTACAAGCGATAAAATATATTTTTTTCTGGTAGTCACAAATCACCGAGTTTTCATTATCTTCGACGACAAAGGCTTCAGCGGGACAAAGATCATCCGCATAGATAGTTTTTCATCTGGTTCATCTTTAAAAATATAAGAATTATTTTCTGTACAGAATATTTTACGTAATATTTATATTTGATCGTGTGCACGTGTGTTAACTCTATGTCGAATCCCTTCCTTCCATCTATCAATTGCTTCTTTCAACAATTTGATTAATCCAAGTGACAATTCAGGACCGAATTTCACAAGCGAATAATTTTACTTAGGTTAATAATTGGAAGAATTCAATTGTCGTTTGAATATCTTCCCAATTATCTTAGGTGTGACTTTGAGAAGAGTGTCACATCCGAGAGTCGATGGGAAATACGGGAAACGTGTTTCCACAAAATGACTGGGCACTGAATTCCACTAATCAATCAGAACAGTTTTCACACTGTTAACAGTGAGGGAAAAAATATCCTCTTCCAATTACTCACCCTAGTCGTCATTATTGTCGCAATCACTACCTGTATGATCTTTGCCATTATTTTTTTTTTAATAAGACACCGACAGCGAATATATACCAGGGTGTGTGTTGCTATATTATAGTCTGTAATATGTAGTATTATATATAATCCATTCCATATTATATTTAATCCATTCCAACTGATAAGGAAATACAAACGTACATTGCAACCAACGACTCCACTTCTACAGATGTCAGTAAATAAGCAACCGTAAAATCTTATCATCAGCGATCTCTGGCTATGAGGATCTTTATGAATAAAATCACAAGATGTTCTTTGGTTCAATTTAGTAATAGCTGATTAGGAAACATTTATTTATTCGTGTTTGGCAGCGATATTTAAACTAAATAATATATATATATATAAATAATTGTACGATGTTATAACAAACACTGGTGCGTACACTGGGTAACAAATAAATTCCATAGACTATTCGTTATCGAATGCATGTTGTGGACATCGCACTTTTTAAAAGAACCAGATTATATTTTTTAAGAATGGAACCCGAAGGCCCCGGAAAGATGCCTTCACCATTTATTTCATAAGGCCCCAAAGATAGGGAGACCCCCGGCCCAAACACTCGCCAGAGGTTGTGGTATCCAGCCATACTACCTCCGTCTCCAGCCCTGCTAATGTTACGGCCTATCCTCTCTACCTTAACAATTATCCAATCGATAACTATCTAAGTTAATAGGCTCTCAAGCTAATTGAACACCCAAAGCGAGATGAATTGATGCAAATGCAACTCTACCTTAGGCGCCAACTTGACACATCAGAAGCAGAAATGACACTCCACTTCTAGCGCTAATTTGCTGCATCAAAAGCACAAATGACACTCCACTTTTGGCGTCAACTTGCTGTATCAGAAGTAATATGCAACAGTTCATGTGACTCGCCTGGATGTCGGGATGGAGTCGGAATCCGAATCCCCCCCCCCCCCGAGCATTCATAGTTACAGAACACTCCTTTCCTGAGCGGTGCAGCCTGTTTCTACATAAGCACGCGATTGCTCTGATTGTCATTAAGATGAGATTAAGGCGGCTTAAGCTGCTTGTTCTGTGACACGTACCATTTCACGTCTGATCCCAACCGTTACTGACTGTACCATATATTGCTTCTGTAACTCTACCTCCGATCATTATCTTACTACTACCATTCAGACGTTCACTTCAATTCTGTACCTTAACAAATACGGAGCACTCGTAACATCACAGTGTATTGACCTTCACAAATTTACATTTGTACTACTGCTCTGTGTTGTAGCTGAGTAAAACGAGTTAGAATGATGCTCAGAATAGAATCTTGACATCGTGTTTCACCAAAGTAGGGTCTGTCGAATCGTTTGTCAGTGTTGCAGTGCGAATAAAACATGTCAGTACACCACCGCAAAAAGTGAGCTCAAAGTTGGAAATTGGTGTTAGGCCTCGTGACTGTATCTCACTTTTGTTAGTGAGTGCTATAAAACCAGTTGCCTACGTAATGTGTAGCGGTACTCTACCTAATCACACTCACTGAACTTTGCCTTGGGATGCCCAATTTCTGTAACTGCACTTCACCTTGGTGCTGTGCTCCAATTCGGGGCCTCACTTATGCACACTTACACTGGGCGTTGTTTGCCATGGTCCATATTCCTAATTCAAACCCTCCATGCCAGCGTCTGCTTGTAAGCTCCTGTCCCGCTGGAGCCAAGACGAGTTAAGCCGCCTAAAGCTCATCTTAACAGCAATCTGGGTAGACGCACGAGATCGAGGCGCGGTAGGAACACCGCCAAACAGCGGATTGGTCGCAGTATTGGTATGGGTGGGATGTTGGCTGTATTTGTGGATAGATTGCACGGAGTTATGTTTGGATGGACGACGTGAAGAATTGTTTCAGGAGCATGAGAGCTAGCAAGAGATTAGAGTTACTGGAGACTGAGTCAAACTTCGCATCAAAATACGTTATCACCCTCGTCTGTCACATTGTAAATCGGGTGGGCTGGAGAATGGAGGAGGGCTCAGCTGATGGGATGCAACTGTTTTGTCCCGGAGTGTATCAACTAACTCCCGGACGTACCATTTTTCGTTACCGAGCAATGATTTGGTTCGTTTCCATCGCAGGTATTCTTTCCGCTAGTTGCTGATTATTGACGATGGGTACACAACGTTTACGGATGATTGCTTAAGCATGAGGTTAACGATCCTTCTACACAATATTTGAATTTAATATCAGAGGCGTCTTTATGATTGGAACGTTACCTTGACGGTGGATGTGGCGGCTTGTGATAGAACAAGGACATAAAAATGCCTGAAACATGTGGAACTGTTGGTGTTCATGGGCAGGCAAGCGCAGCTACAGACACAATGCAAATGCTAACAAGTGTTAGAAGACATCAACAGGCTTTTTCGACTAAAGAAGGTTGCCAATAAATATTAACGAAATTTGATTAGAGGTATACAGAACGTGGGAAAGAACATCATGTATATGTGTAGTCGCTGTAACAATGGATCAACAAAGGTAAAGGTTGTAGTAGGTGAGAAAATTTAAACAAATCCAATCAGCACATGAAGAAAAGGCCACCGACCAACGATGATGATTTGAGAACATCAAATGTATCATTTCCATTCCTCGTTAAACAATGGTGACCGATGCCATTACTGGACATCCTTCCACCAGCGCCGGCCATTACTTTTACCTTGCTAGTGCCAAAGCCGGTGTTATTTTATCCATACTGGAGTTAGGGCCAGATCATTTTCGCTTACAAATATTATAGCTATTATGCCGGGCAATATTTCTGAAGCGGGATACAACGTGCAACAACGGGAAGCTAATTAGCGGGGATCCTGATCGTTCCGTGACTTGAACGTTCCATTCTTTTCACTGTTTACAACTTCCCTTGTAAGTTTGTTTTATTTCTGGTATCGCGCAATGCAAGACAAATGTACCCGTTATGTCGAGCGGAACACTTACCAACAATTTCGTGACCATAATTCTTGACTACCTTGGGCGCCTCTAGCATGAAAAAATCTTCTGACCGACGTTTCCCTTGTCCTTCAAAAACGTTGACACTTCTATCATGTCACCTCTGACTTGACGTTTCTCCAGCGAACACAATTTTAGTTCGAGAAGTCGGTCTTCGTACGACTTATTGCGCTGCTAGGGGATACGTTTGGCAGCTCTCCGGTTAACCTCATCTAATTTAATAACGTATTTGCATAGATGTAGAAACCAGATTCTTACTGAATAATAGAGATGCGTTCTGTTAAATGCAATGTTCATCATACGAATGGTGTTTAGACTTATGTACGAGATTGTACGGGATATCATTCGTAGCATTTCACTCACATACTTTGGAGCATCGTTGCATTGCTTGTTACTTTATAAATCTGTATCAGTGAGGAAACGGAGATCGCTCTCCTCGATGACTGGAATCAGTTTCCTTCCGGACATGAAGTATTCGTGATTGAGTGCGGGTTTGACCTCTGCGCATAACTTTACCTCCGTCGACACGGAATTTAATTGATCACTTTACTCCCAATCAACAATTTTTGTATGAGTCTAAATGGATTTTCTGTCAATCAAGTTCTATTTCCACTTTCTATTTTCGCCATGAATCGTCTGCAAAGTTGCCATTGTTTGAAGGCACGTTACAATCGAGATTGTACATGTACATTACGAACATGACTGGACACAACCATAAGGCAAGCCGCGTGGTTAATTACCATAAAAAGAGACGACTCCGTTTAATTCGCTGCCGTACATCCATGGGCCAACGTTTCGCCCAGTTACTTAGCTCGCCTCGAATACAGATGTTGTGCAAATTACTACCTAAGCGTCAGTGCGAGACTTTATCGAACACCCTTTGAAAGGTAAGCTTTGTGATATCGATTGGAGATTTTGTTTTTGTAAATTTCAATTATATTTTTCAATCTTATTAGATAGGGAATAGGACACAGCGACGGTGACACAGCGGCGGTGACTCAGCGACAGTGACACAGCGACGATGACACAGCGACGGTGACACAGCGACGGTGACGCAGCAACAGTGACGCAGCGACGTTGGCGCATTGGACGTTTTCTAATGAACGCTTCGACAATGAGGTAGTGAAGCAGTTGTTGGACGGTAAGAGAAGAGTTAACGAAAATACAATAATAGTCAAACGATGTAACGAGAAAGTGCAGTGTCACTGGAGATACATTAACCACTATTGGGACACAGTAAAATGCCCGACGTGACATGAGTAGCAAGGCATGATCAATAATAACACTGGTCAGTGTGAGGCAGTCTATAATATGTAATTTTCATCGTCGTTCTGTCAGTAATTTTAGAATTCATCGTATTCCTTTAGTTTATTTATGAGATCAGGTAAGGCTTAAACAATAATATTTCCAGCACAATTTTTTTTCTTCTATGCATTTCCCTCCTCCATTGCACTATGATCAGCCCCTTCCAATTAGCGACTGATAACTAGGGTAATTGCATTTGGACTTGGAATTATATGTTGAGCTCCTCACTGGCAGTCAATAGGGCATAGGAGTAGGGTATCAATGTTGGTAAGGCCTTTCTCACACTAACGCACGCTCCGTAACACTACCCGCCTGATCATGACAACGGTTTAGAGACAACTGTCTTTGTAAATATTAGTCATTCGTCCAGCTTGCACTGTAGTTCCCCATGAATGTCAGATACAGCGAGATATTGTTTTCTTTTAATGGAAAGCTGCCAGCTGACAACAATGTGTTAAGTTAATATAAACCAGCTAATGGGATTCCCAGGCTCGAACCCTGGTATTCAGGAATCTGCATTGATACACTACTTTTATGCCATGGGATTAATTACTCAGTTTCATTCAGAGTTGCTTCCCTCTTAAAAGGAATTTTGAGTAACGGTGTATTCACCAATGCATTTTCGAAATTCATTTTTAAAATCGAGCTCATTTTTTTTCGTCTTCTTATCCACCAACAAAATGTAAGTAAAAAAAGTTTGATCACATACGAGCGGATGTCAGACATAGTACGAGCAGCCGCAACCACGGA
>SDVV010042291.1:0-10357 GCA_016164225.1 Gammarus roeselii | reverse complement strand
GTCTTGGGATAAGCGCTTTAAGGAGTTGCATGGACTCATGAAATGGTACCTTAGTTTGATTGTCTTGGGATAAGTGCTTTAAGGAGTTGCATGGACTCATGAAATGGTACCTTAGTTTTATAGTCTTGAGATAAGCTCTTTAAGGAGTTGCATGGACTCATGAAATGGTATCTTAGTTTGATTGTCTTGGGATTGATTGTCTTGCAGCACATTTAAAAGATTGAGTTGGATATTTTTGTAATGTCTTCATTTCATTTTTGACATAGTGTGTAAGCACTATGATCAAGTTTCTGTACGTATTTTAGTTGTTTATCGTTCTGAATAGTGCATTAGAGTCTTGCTAGAGTCTTGCTCATTGATCTTTCTCATGGACAGCACATCTGCTTGTGAGACCGTTCAGTTGAACATATGATACGGGATCATTTCCTTTGAGGACAACTTCAAAAGGTTTTCTAGTCTATCCTGAAGCGGTTTGATGTTGTACACATCACCGGTTGGTTGCCTTGTAATTGGGCCTCGTCTGCTGTAGCAGGAGCCGTGCAGTGCATGGCTATAGTGAGCACTGGGAGGCAAGGGTGGCGATGCGGGGGTGGGTAGTTGAGGAAGGGAGGATGTCGGGGGTTCGATTCCTTAGGAGCGAGGAACTGCGGCTGACACGTAGCCATCATTGAGGGATATCTGCTGGCCGGAAAGGATATGCCTCCATGGTGTAGGTGATAGGAAGCTGAAGATTGTTGAAGAGATTAGGTTAATGTTTTCCGGCTGTCATGGGCATTTATTTTTGTAGTAAAACTAATTTACGTTACTTCGAAAGTTAGATCCTATGCTCTACAAGTGAAGAGAGCAGCTTGGTGGACGTTGGGGTGACATGGGGGAGTCCCATTGTTGAAATGTAGAAACAATGATGTGACAACTGACAGTATACAGTTGCGTAGGATTTTATGTCTTGGGTAAATGTTTAAATGCAAAAAAGTACCATAACGGTGAATAATACTGTTACTGATAGCAAGAACTTTACTCACAATGATGAGTTGCTGAACGATAGTGAATAACATATCCCACCGTCATGGCAAACGAAATGAATGTTTCTCAGGTTTTATAATATAAATCAAATCATTATTCACGTTCCGAATAAAAAAAATCTATAACCTTATTGCGCACAGCACAGGAGAACATGCCATAAATAGTCACTGTATGTGTGATATTTATGATCATGGATGGAAGGAATACTTATTTAGCACATTAAAAAGTATGTTATCGATAGTTTGGAAGATTGAATGTACGGGATCGTCTGTGGCTCAATCAGATGCACCATTATCCTATTATATGAACATTTTTGAACAGCATACTAAGAAACTATGATCAAGGGCATGTATACATTTAATTGGGAGCTTGAAACATATATACAAAGACACACAAATAATGAGGCATCACTGACTTTTTAATCAACTCTTCAAATTCATTTCTAAATGACAATCATTGGGACATTGTAGAGTTTTGTTGAACGCGCTGTCGATTTTCCACGGTCGACAGTTTGGAAAGCAAAACTAATAAACAATCAGGCCTCGTAGAGCACTATTTCAAACCATTTGGATATGCATACTTCCACAGTGGGCTTAGAGGGTTTGCAGACTGAAAACAGAGGTTGTGGTGCGTCCTCCGCAGGTCTCTTAATAGGAAGGTGTATTACATCCTCAGGCGCTCGTTAGACGGCCGCCTGATGTGCGGTGCCATGATGTTTGGTGAGCTTTCAACGGTTGAGGCTCTCGATCGGTGTGACAACCCTCTTGCAGGAAGCCATTATTTGGATGGTGAGTTTTTGACTGATGAGCCTCTTGACAGCTAGGCCTCTGCAAAGCTTTCTGACGGGATAATTGATTGAGATGCTTGCTAGTAATACACGATTACTGTTGCTGAACGTGGCTCTGTAAAATTTTGGTGCAATTATGATGTGAAGCATCTATCATTGTGTCCAGAGCAGAGCTAAGCCGTGTTGTATGCGTAGAGCAGTGTTAGGGACGCATCTTGGGGCGTGCGGGCCTATATGGTGGTGTGTGATAGAGGTGTATAGGAGTGGTGCAGCCTATATGGTGGTGTGTGGTAGAGGTGTATAGGAGTGGAGCAGCCTATATGGTGGTGTGTGATAGAGGTGTCTAGGAGTGGAGCAGCCTATATGGTGGTGTGTGGTAGAGGTGTATAGGAGTGGAACATCCTTTATGGTGGTGTGTGGTAGAGGTGTATAGGAGTGGAGCAGCCTATATGGTGGTGTGTGGTATAGGTGTATAGGAGTGGAACAGCCTATATGGTGGTGTGTGGTAGAGGTGTATATGAGTGGTGCAGCCTATATGGTGGTGTGTGATAGAGGTGTATAGGAGTGGTGCAGCCTATATGGTGGTGTGTGGTAGAGGTGTATAGGAGTGGAGCAGCCTATTTGGTGGTGTGTGGTATAGGTGTATAGGAATGGTGCAGCCTATATGGTGGTGTGTGGTAGAGGTGTATATGAGTGGAGCAGCCTATATGGTGGTGTGTGATAGAGGTGTCTAGGAGTGGAGAAGCCTATATGATGGTGTGTGGTAGAGGTGTATAGGAGTGGTGCAGCCTATATGGTGGTGTGTGATAGAGGTGTATATTTGTGGTGCAGCCTTAATGGTGGTGTGTGGGAGAGGTGCATAGGAGTGGTGCATTGTGATGTAGTAAGAGCGTGTCGACTTGAAGATAAACAGGATGGTGGTGATGAAGTGAAGGGGCTTAGATTTATGGCAATGGGAGGCGAGTGGAGCGTGTGGGGCAGTGGTTGTAGGCTCTGCACTTCACAAGTGGCCCTTTGAACTCTATTCCCCGTTAACAGACAAATTAAAAATAGATTGATGTATTCTTTTCTACACTTGTGATGACTTCCTTATTTAGGAGTAAATAAAGAAGTCATCACGCGCAGCGTCCAAGTCGACAGTTGGGGTTGCTATCGATAGCTACTATTTTCTACAGCTACCCACGAAACCGTTATGTCGTAACAGCTAACTATTTTATGAACTCGCTTCCAATATTTCTAACATAATAATCGACGAAAACAAAAAAGTCATTTGCTATCGTTCGCTATTTTACAGCTACAAATGTATTTAAAGCTACTGCCGTACCAGCTGAATGTGGAACGTTGTACTGTACGCATGTGATCACAATTGATGCGGTTCAACTTGTTATGCAAACATTGAATTGGGCGATACATTCGTTCCCTTGAAGATCACATTGGCGAGCATATAGGGAGAATTCCCTAACGTAAATGCAATGCCCTATAAAAGCCGAGTTTTATTTACATTTATTTCAACCAGCTTTACCTGGCCAATCTTCACCTAATCTAACTCAATATAACATGAATGCAGACATAACAATTTGTTCATGCGTTTATTTCAGAGAACAATCGGGAAATTGGGGTATATAACAAGTAAATTCCCCAGCCTGACGCCCCACTCGGAGACGGTACCTAAGTCAGGCGTTAACGGAGTGGGCACGATAATGTTGCTGGCAACACAAGGACTGCTGTTCGATGAATGATGGAAAAAAATGAACGCCAGTGTTAATGAACATCAAAACAGTTGTTTGTAAACCACGAGGCTGTAAATCACCAGGGGCTTTCCAAGATTTAGCGCTTAATGAGTCTCCATAGTCAAATGTAGCCTTCCCTAGCCGGCGGCGTATCCATGTTGGTGAGTTATTCATGTAGCTTGTAGGTATGACAGCAAAAATATATTTTAATAGGATGGAACCCCCAACAAGAGTATCAACAGTAAGGGTTATAAATGATTAGAGGTAGAGCGGAAGTAATTGTACAATGGGCTTTTTAACCTCAAGATGTTTGCTGCAGCTGCTGCATGCGAGACATGTTTGCTGCAGCTGCTGCATACGACACATGTTTGATCTCACGTTTTCCAAGCGGCCTTCGATCGTGTAACTGTTTTGTCCGTCACGAGAAATTGTTAAATGCTACGGTTGGCATAATTTTACCGCCCGTCAGTTTTGACACTTTAAAGTAACACATTCTGCCAGTCCTCGCCTGGTTTCATAATTGTGTGACCTTCATTACATTTTTTTCGTTGACATTTACCGAGTAGCTTCCCAGAATTGTCAAGACTTTTAGGACCATGAATCTTTAAAAAAATGAATTGAGTATTCTCTCAAGGCTTTCAATCTGCCATGATAATTCATTTCATATAACCTTCGTCATTATTTTTTTTGAGGTGAAGCTCCCCTGAGCTGGTTCAAGTCTTTCTAGATCTTTCCGTTTATTTGGGGTACTGAAGAGAGCAATGGTCCATAGCTGGCTCCATTAGTGGTTTCCAAAGAGCAATCATTGTCCTTTATCACTTGATAGGAAGGTACTTAAGCCCTTTTATCCCTTGATATTATGCTTCACACGCCATTTTATCTCTAGAAATGTTTTCATGTCTCCTCATCTCATGATAAGGAGGTTCTCATGGCCCAAGAACAGTCTCCTGACACTCTCCTAGATATATGTCATTTGTTAATCAAATAATGAATTATTTACATTCATACATGAAATGTACGAAGAATTCCTTTTTCTTAGATGGATTCGTTATTGTTTGAACGATATGAAGACTCTATGTTTGGTCAGAATTTTTTCCATATCTTAATGATTCAAACTTAGATTTATGGAATAACACGTTGTTTAGCCTGACCCCTCATGTCCTCTATTATTTTTCTAAATATGCATTTTTGTAGTTTTAAATTATTTCAAAAGCATTCACAAAAGTATGTATCTTTTGAATAATTGTCGGGTCGGTGAATCGACTGATTGTAAAATTGTATCCCTGTTGTGTCATCATGGACCAAATAAATGAATTGAAACTTATATACCAGAAATACGGGTAGCCTTTATCCACACTCGTTCGTTGCTCTTCTATTTTGACTTTCTTTTCATGCATTTGCTGGAAAAAGTTATTTAGAAACATGTATTCATTGCTCAAGGCATGTTTCTTTACATTGTTACCCCCAGGAAATGAAGTAAATATCCTTTAGGCTTCGTATATTATTTCATTCGTTTAACAGATGAATTGTGCAAGCTATGTTTTCCAAACCATCCATGTACTCTTCTATTTATTTTTCATATTAGGTAGCATTACCCTGATGATCTTCCAACATTAAACTCGGGCCTTATGAAAATATACACATTCAGCTTGCAAATTATAATATTGATTTGCATCGAATTTCCCACAAACATGTTAATCAAACCGACTTACCAGATAAGAAAGAAGCAAGCTGTCCCTGATGAATATTCTGAGAAACATGTACGTTTGCGGTCTTCCAGAAGCCTTCAACATTTTTCAATGGAACATTTTTCGATGGAGCATTTTCTGTCCGTTGAATATTTCGTGCTGAATGCAAACACAGATTTCTCGATTGATGACTCGAAACCATAAAATAACTTGGCGAATGAAGGCTAATAAATTTTTTCATCGAATATCTTGGTTTATTTATTTACCATTTACCATGCGATCTTTATATTGATTTTGTTTATCCCCAAAAATAGATCATTATCACCATTTGTGTCATACTATCACAGAGCGTGACTGAGGTTCCATACAAAAATACGAAATGTCGAAAGTAAGAACAACTTACTCACTGTTGTACAATGTTAGTTAACTATTTATGTGAACCGTAACCGTTATGATCGCCGGCATTACCTCTGTAGATCAAAAGAGCAGAGTGGCACAGATACTATAAATAATCATTCATTTATAAGAAAACACAAACAGGGTCAATTTTTATGAGTAGAACCAGCGCCGCTTGCATTTATTCAAGCTGACAGTGACTTAGTCTCGAGCCCGCTCGGTGGAGATGCTCGATCAGCACACTACCAATTGTCCCATCCCCAAAGCAAAAGTCACTGTTTCTAAAGGTTTTCTTATGTGTTAAAGCTTACAA
Organism: Gammarus roeselii; assembly: GCA_016164225.1. Lineage (NCBI taxonomy): Eukaryota > Metazoa > Arthropoda > Malacostraca > Amphipoda > Gammaridae > Gammarus > Gammarus roeselii. The sequence goes on along the minus strand of SDVV010042291.1, from coordinate 4,420 downwards.
GTTTTCTCAAGCGTTGTGAGTCAGCATGGTTAAGATAAAATCACTGTAACTATGATACGAGCCAACTAATAACACAACCATAACTCATAACACAATTTCTGATGTGAGGAACAACATGTAAGCTTACAGTTATTCTCATATCCGCACCACAAGTTTCGGGTTAAATGGAAGTCTCTAAATGTTTGTCTTATGATGCCATAACATTTTGTTCCAGCGAATGTTCTACCTGCCTAATGTCCCTATTGTTTCTCACTTAATTACGTACTGAAAATGTTTTAAGTGAAAGCGTAACCTTGGTACAACTATGGATCGATAATACTATAAGGACATTAACATAGAGTGCGTTAGTTGTTCGTCATAAGAGAAAAAACTGAGACCTAATGATGCCGAACTTCTTGAAAGAAAAACAAAGAATGATTTCAATTGCTGTCCATGGACACTTGTTCGTGTGGATTTCATTGGTTTAGGGAAGTTTTGTGCAAACAACTAAGATTTATCATAAGTAATGACATAAATAAACACAACTATAACTGGTTGTTGATCGTGGACTTATATGAAAAAGTAATTGTGATGATTGTTTCGTGACCAAGATGGTAACGCAATATTATTTTTTAACTCAAGCATTGAGATCACTTTTAATTTGTTCTATGAAGAAATTGATTCTGTGTAAGCCGTGGATGCAACCCAAACTCACACAACATTGAAGGGTTGAGATCGTCACCAGAGCGGCCGCTGTCCTAAGCTGTCCTGCACCCACCACCTAAGGTTGTCATTGACTCCACCCACATATGTATCTGAATGTCTTCAACGCCACGAGAACATCGCTACGGCAGAATGGGTGAATGGAAAAGCGTATAAACCCTAACATAATTATTAGCTTAGAATAGAGCAAAAACCATCAATTGCCTTCGCCACATGGAATGTGGTGAAAGGCTTCTGAAACTATGAGATTTTTAACAGATTACATTCTGTCATTTATTTAATGTCAAATGACCACGGATACCTGGACCACGGATACCTGGAACTCAATACCTGACATACGCGCCAACAACTTGCAATAGGAGGAACGTTAACACCTGATCACTCTGGTAGGTAACTTATCATCTATAATAGAGAAGAATCAGCGAGTTTTTAAGCCTGCACGGAGCAAATCAGGGCACTTTTTATAATTTTCCTGATGGTTACATTCCCAAATCTGCCATCAATTATTGACTTGGTTGCTGGATTAATAGGATGCAGTGTCATTATTTTTTTCAATCGCGAACGACAACATTTATGTTGATACATATTACTGAAGAACGGGCGCAGTGCCTAATATACTGGTATCTGATATGTAATTCAGCCAAGAGACTCGTCAAAGGCCTGTAATGCATTTGCATGTGTAATGGCTGCGTTACATTTTTCTCAGTATTTACCGCAAATCGTTTAATCAACATTGATCGTGCATGCAAGAGATGGAAATGAAGTAAGTGAAAAACCTTAATTGCATAATATGGGGGTACATTTCATTATTTGATATATTCTCGCGTCGCTTTTCATTTCCGCATGAGCGCTGTAAAATGATATGGTTTATTCATGGGGAAAGAGGCCTGAGAAAAATTAATTAACAAACAACATAATTCAAAAATGTCAGGTCAAAGAGGGTCCGAGTAGAACTAGATGTGTTTACGCACATATGGTATATATGTTTTTAATGGCAACTGGGAAAATAAAACATAAATTTCTTGAAATGAAAAAACACAACACTAATATGCTTTACAATACAAGAAAAAAAATAGCTGTTATAGAAAAAAATGAATGATTTCCAGTAATTTTTAAGTATATTAACAATTTTTGAAACCTTTAAATTATGACGGTTAAGAGAACTGTGCTAACAGAAATGATAGAAACAGTAGTGAAGAAGCTTTTCAAACAATAAATTTGCGTAGGTCACAATGAACTAGGAATATTTATCTGCTATAATTCACATTCTAGTTTCCAGATGATAAATACCTAGAATATCAAACAAACGCACCCCTGAAGCATTTATAGATGCCAAACTGAGAAACGAGGTGAAGACACTCATTGCTGTACGAGAGTTTGCACGAATAACATCTTACTCTCCCGGTAATTCGTGAATTATCGTTTTGGTGAAACAAGTGATGGGAAAACTAATGCAAGTATAAAAAATCGGTTGAATGGCAGCTCGAATGGGGAACAAAAATGTTCCAGTAAAGTTCAGCATCAAATCAAATGAATTTGATTTTTTTTCACTGAAAAAAATGAGTGTCGATAATGCTTATTCAATAAAATTCTTTCAATCAATTTTTATGGAATGAACATAATGTACTTAATAACCTGAATATGAGAATAAACTGCATTCCATTTGCAGTTATGCATAATATTGAATAAATATTCAATAAGCTATGAGAAGGTTACTGATACATTTAAATTTTAGGGTCGGCGGCTCAGAGGTATACGGGCATTATCGACGAGCCCATAAACGGCGCCAAATTGGCCATCCAAATCGGGGATGAAATACATCTGAGACCAATAAAGTTACTGTGTCCCTGTGACGAGACAGTCCTAATATAAATAATAATAATATTCGGTATCGTTAAACATCCCAAGGTGTCATTTCGTGCATTATTATTCGTTATTTTAATACGTGGTAGATTGAATTTACGCTAGATAATATATATTAAAGAGTGTGCAGCTTAATCGGTCAGCATATTCGAGCCTATATCGAATATAGTGCTAGGGCAGATGAGGCTGTTAGATCATTGTTTCCAGATCAGCGATGCATGAACCATGCTATTTGATCTTTTAAGCATATTCATTCATTGAGGCTGTTTCGGACCAGCAGCGCATACATTCCACGAAAGGGAAAAGACTGGGGAAAATCTCAGGGAGTGACATTATGGAAGACCTGTGTAGGTGAGATTGGGTAGGGTATGCGTGTGACATTATGGGAGATCTGGGTGAGGGAGATTATGGAAGATCCGAGTGAGGGACATTATGGAAGACCCGAGTGAGCGAGATTATGGAAGACCCGAGTGAGGGAAATTATGGAAGATCCGAGTGAGGGAGATTATTGAAGATCCGAGTGAAGGAGATTATGTAAGATCTGGGTGAGTAAGATTATGGAAGATCCGATTGAGGGAGATTATGGAAGATCCGAGCGAGGGAGATTATGGGAGATCTGGATGAGTGAGATTATGGAAGATCTGGGTGAGTGAGATTATGGAAGATCCAAGTGAGGGAGATTAATAATGACATAAGGGTGCAGGAGAATGACAGGAATGAGTAAGTGAGATTGTGGATGACATTCATACACACAAACACAAACAAACAATTTCACTCGAGGGCCACTGGGAGTCACAACCCCAAAGTTATGATATCAACATCACAGGTGGTACCATCCTTTACAGCAATCGAGCACCTTCACACACATTTAATCATCCTGCAGTTGTTATGCCCTTGCAGATTTGGGGTTTTGTTCGAAATTCGCATTATTTTGTTGACCATTGTGAAACTGACAACACAAAATTTACTTATCATCTTCAAACACTGAAATTATACACCAGGGAAGATATTTACGTGCGACTTTTGCATGTGATTGTACATCCTACTGATGAGTTCGTAAACTACAGGTCCTTACGAGTAAAAAACTGTGCAAATCATATTCGGTAAATAAACGCCTGTGTAATTGAATGTTTTAAAGAAATATGTGAGCATTTTGCCTGGAACAAGGGAACAAGGGAACAAGGGAACAAAGGAACAAAGGAACAAGGGAACAAGGGAACAAAGGAAAGATTCTTGTTTTTTAAAATTGAAATACAGAAAGTATAGTCCACAGAGATAACTTATCAGTGCTGCCATGATCTGCAATGAACAGTTTACGACAGTTGGGACAGAAATATATGAAACACAATATGTATGAAGCATACACATAAATAATGTAGGATTTTCTTTGAGTGACAACCAGTAAAAGGTCATGAATAATTGATAGTCATAAAATATTTTCACGCAAAGTGGTTTCAAACAGGATTTTTTTTTTCCAAAGGTGAAGTTGAAAAAAAGTAGTATTTCGCCGCCGCGGCCGAGTGCTGAGCGTATCCGACTGCAGTGCCAGCCCCTGGTGCCGAACGTCGCGAGTTCGAGCCTCGGTATGGACGCGGCAGTCTTGTGGCAGGGAGATTGGGCGCTTCCCCCTCTGCGTCAGCTTAACATAGCTACCATCCTAATTAGTGGGAAACATACATACATACAATTAAAAAATTGAGCGAAATAATCCGAATGATTGAAGATGTAGTCTACGGAATATGCTTCACTTGTTTCAGTATCGTCCGTGTGATCTGGCAATAAATCCGAAAATTTGCTTTGACTCGTACACGAAAATTTAAATAACACTTGATCTGGGTATGTTCCAATCACAAAT
>SDVV010042290.1:0-10357 GCA_016164225.1 Gammarus roeselii | reverse complement strand
AAAAATTCTGGCTACACGCCAGGGTTAGAAAGGGGGGCGCAGAACAGCCTAGTGTGATTATTTTGTGAGTCTTAACATTTTGATCTAAATACAACGACCTTCTGTCCGCCAGTGACGGCCGTACTGTCTTGAGAGGACCTCCATCGCAAGTAGTGTTCAGCAAGTCACTGTATCGAGATGCTACATCAATAAGCCTTTCTAACTACTTTGTCCAACTTGCAGAAGATAATTTGGGACGAAGTAATTGAAAAAGTATTAAGATAGTGTAACCTACGCAACACTGGGCCTTCTACTAATATTCTGGACCTTTTTTGTCCGATTCCGAACCGTCTCTCTTAACTTTAGTTTTTTATACCGAAGAAGAGCACAATATTAGCCGTCTTGGGGGTACAGGATCTTCTCGAACGTGCAGTTGCAGAAGTAAATTCATTTGGTTGTAGTCAGTTATGGTGTGTTTTTAGTTAAGGAAGAAGCAATCTTTATATTTTCATTTATTAAATTAGATTTATTGAGATTTTAATTCATTTGATTATTGTGTATTTTAGTGTGTTTTAATGAAGAATGAACCAAATTTGACTTCTTCATCTATTAAATTACATTTATTGAGATTTTAAAGGTTGCATTTGTTTCGATGTAGTTGCGAATAGTATTTTGTTAATAAAATTAACTTTCATAGTCCACAGCCAAATAAATAATTGAATTGCAGACTTCATTTCAAGTTTTCGTGAGTTTGAATATCTTAAAACAATAATAATTCTGATGGCTTTTCCATATATTTTTTTCGCTGTATATTAACCACAAATGAAATACCAGCAAGCGGTCCAAGGATTAGAATTGGTGCGACTACACGAAAAAACGCTGTACTAATACCAACATTTCTTTATTATATTCCATTACAAGAACCAGCACTGATCATAACAATAAAACTTTACTCAGCTAGGAAAAAAATTACAATGATAATAGCCATACCCTTCAATCTGTTCCATAAGATAATAATAGCAATGACCCTTTAACCTGTTTCATAAAAAAAGAGCGGCAATATTAGCATTAACCCTCAAGCCTATTCAACAACAACAACAACAAAAAAGAGTATTAATAACAATGACTCTTTAGTCTGTTCCATAAAGAATGCAGCAATAACAACAATAACCACCAACACTCTAATCTGTTCCATGATACAACACAACAATAATAACAGTGGGAGGCCTTCATCCGTTACATCACGCGCGGTATCCTGCCCAGTCCGTTTGACCCAGGTGCGGTATCCTGCCCAGTCCGTTTGACCCAGGTGCGATATCCTGCCTAGTTCGTTTGACGCAGGTAATGCGTAGAAACGGCTGCACCCCCGTTCCGCTTGACTACAGCAGACAGTGCGTAGCTTTACTGCACTGATCGCCCCCCCTCCCTCTTGATGGCCTCCTCCCCTACCCTCCTCGTCCCACTTTCTCCCACCCTCGGGGACTCTCACGTACAAACCAGACAGATCGTTCTCCTTTAGAAGCGGCGCTTTCGTTCTAATGAATAATTGTCCTGTCTGGAAGGAGAGAAGGTGCGAAAGAGGGAAAACAATGGGAGAGAGGGGAGAGAAGATGTGAGAGAGGGGAGAGAATGTGAGAGAAGAGAAAGAGGGCGTGAGAGAGGGGAAAGAACGTGAGAGAGGGAAGAAATTGTGTGAGAGAGGGGAGAGAATGTGAAAGAGGAGAAAGAGTGTGTGAGAGAAGAGAAAGAACGTGAGAGAGGGTGTGAGAGAGAGGAAAGAATGTAAGGGAGGAGAGAGAGGTTGTGAGAGAGGAAATAGAAGTGAGAGAGGAGAGAGAGGGTGTAAGAAAGGCGAAGAATGTGAGAGGGAAGAGAAAGGGTGTGAGAGAGAAAATAGTAGTGATAGGAGAGGGAAGGTGTGAAAGAGAAAATAGAAGTGAGAGAGGAGAGAGGATGTGAGCCTGGGGAAAGTAGGTTATGAGAGAGATGATAAGAGAGAGGATAAAAAGGGGGTAGGAGAGAGGGGAGAGGGGATGCTAGAGATGATATGAGAGGGGATAGCGAATGTGTGAGAGGGCTTAGGAGAGGGGAGAGATAATGTGGGAAAGGGAAGAGAGGATGTGAGAGGGTGTGAGAGCTGAGAGAAAGGGTGTGAGAGAGGGGAGAAAGAGTGTAGGAGAGGGGAAATAGGATGCAAGAGAAGAGAGAAAGCGAGATAGAGGAGAGAGAGTGATGGGTATTTTCAATGGGTGTATGATAGTTCATCCTAAGATTGATGCGGAGTATCACATAACAAAACTAATGTAAATGAAAATAATGAAAATAATACTGCCAAGATTGTAGGAGTGTTTACTGAGGTAGGCGTGAGAGGAACAAGTGCGTAGCCAGAGTTTTCCCAATGGAATCCCACTTGTGTGTTATGCATTAAAAGAATAGGTAAGACGTCTCAATATATTTCTAGACGTATAGTATGTATTGCTTCCTATTTCTGGACCTCAACGTTGCCTCCCTTCATTTCCATATTTATTCAGTGCTAAAGGGTCCGGTCAGGAGCCCGAAACACACATTTCGGGTCTCGAGTGAGGTCAGAGATCAGAGTCAGCAGCAGGGCCTGACAGCTTTAACTATTTTACCCCTGTTAACTCATGGCTACAAGGCTCTAACTTACCTACGTCTATTCCGTTTTTCAACGAGACAGCCAAAAGAGGTAAAGTGCATCAGGGCTGCGTCAAAACTCATCCATTCACAATCACTCTCCACTCAGGCCTATTCATTGCACCCTTTCTTGCTTCCTCTATACAGAGATCTAAATTCTCTGTTGTCTGCTTCACACCAATCATCCAACCACACTACAGTCTTCCACTAGGCGTACGCCCACTCACCTTCGCTTTCATCACCGTTTTCACCAATCTCCTATCATCCATATTCACGATGCGTCCGAACCACCTCGTAACACCCGAATCTGCTGTGTCCTTCAGCTTTTTAACTATCCCGTTTCTAATTCGAACATCGTCATTATTGATCCTATCTATCCGCGTCAGTATATCATCTCTCTCAAAATTTCTGCTCGAACACGTTCAATCCTCTTCTCTCTTCTATTATTATTATTCAATCATTTATTTCCATCGTCTGGCAAAGGGTTTTCAATTCTTCAAATAATTAAATTCCTAAATATAAGACATGAAGCTTCATTATCAAATTTGCTCTTTGAATTAACGAAAACGAGAGTTTAATTTGAATTCGTCGCAGCTCATCTCTAGGGGCCGCCGGTTCGGACTTCATGAAGCAAACTATTATTTACAATCGTATCATCAATGTTCATACAGAAAACGACTATATGGCGTTAAGGAAACCACTGACACACAGGGTAGAAAAATGACAAATACATTGGGTGGGAAATAACGAATACATGAGTTTGTAATGAGGGATATACATTATTGTGCGATAACAAAGAGCTCGATACTTGACATGAATGAAACATAAAAATATAAATACACCGTAAGAAATACATAAGGCCCTCAGCCCCCCTCCCCTTTCATACGCCAGTAGAGCATAGTTGTGATCGCTACTTCATCGTGCAATTCTTTCTTTGCTTCCATACTCAAGGTCCTGCAGCTCATTACACTCTTCAGCGCATCTGACATTTTACAATCGTCTCTCACTCTACATTTCACATCTGTATCTACTTGTCCATTCTATCATGTATGAGAGTCCAGGCACCTCATACCTCATACCCATCATTCCCCCGCAGCTTCCTCTTCACACATTATCTATCAAATTCCGACACCAGCCTACATAAATTCTCCTCCAAATCTATGTACCACCAGTACCGTATCGTCCACAAACAGTTACTGACTCAACTGCCAACTCAGCCCATTTGCTCCAAACTCTAAGCCTTGGACCAATAGGTTCTCGTTCACCTTTGTGACCACTTTATCCACGTAGAGATTGAACAGTCAGGGAAACAAAACGCAATATTACCTCGGTTTCACTTTCACACCGGAAACCAAGCACTTACTTTGTTCCTTACTCTGACACATGCTCTGCTGTCAACATAAAAGCTCTGGACGGCTTCAACAATTTCCTCCTCTACTTCACTCAAACGCACTTCCGATCGGAGGCCATTTCCAGATCCCCGAAAAACCAAACATTCACACTTTGCTTGGCAAGGCACTTCTCCAAGACCTCTCTCACAGCAAAAATATGATCTGAACACACACTACCACTCCAACCGCCACATTGATTTTCGCCGATCGCACCATCCGTGCTGCATTTGATCCCATTTATCAGCATTCTCTTGTAAAACTTACCCACCACACATAACACACGAATAACACTTGAGTTGCTGCATTTATTTATATCTCAGTTGCCTTCGCACAGTGGAACAGTGCAAGTGCTGCACCACTCAATCGGCCACACGCTCGACACAAAACACACAACAAGTTACCTCACCAACCATTCGATTACCGTTGCTCCACACCCTTTTAATCGCTCAGCCGCAATACCGTTCAAACCAGGCCTTTTTCTGACTTCAACACCTCTGCCGCCTCCTGCACCTCTTCCTCAGAAATGCCCGCAACAATATTTGATCTCAAAACCTGCGTCCGTGCAGCACCACCCACAGCAACAATGTCAGCCACTGACATTTTCAAAGTGGCTGATAGTGTTAGGTACAATTTGAGCCTTGCCGCCCAGAGTTCTCGTCGTATCTCGTCGTTGTCTCTCACCTCCTTGCCTCTCATCTCCTTAGCTTGCCCTTGCTTCTCATCTCCTCCCTACCTTGCCTTTGCCTCTCATCTCCTCGCCTATCATCTCCTTAGCTTGCCTTTGCCTCTCATCTCCTTGCCTCTCATCTCCTCGCCTCTCATCTCCTTACCTTGCCCTTGCCTCTCATCTCCTCCTCTCTCATCTACTTGCCTTGCCCTTGCCTCTCATCTCCTCGCTTCTCATCTTCTTAGTTTGCCCTTACCTCTCATCTCTTCGCCTCTCATCTCCTTAGCTTGCCCTTGCCTCTCATCTCCTCGCCTCTCATCTCCTTACCTTGCCCTTGTCTCTCATCTCATCGCCTCTCATCTCCTTACATTGCCCTTGCCTCTCATATCTTTGCCTCTCATCTTTTCGACTCTCATCTCCTTACCTTGCCTCGTCTCTCATCTCCTTACGTTGCCCTTGCCCCTCATCTCCTCGTCTTTCATCTCCTTAGCTTGCCCTTGCCTCGCATCTCCTCGCCTCTCATCTCCTTACCTTGCCCTTGTGTCTCTCCTCTCCTCGCCACTCATCTCCTTTCCTTGCCCTTGCCTCTCATCTCCTTAGCTTGCCCTTGCCTTTCATCACCTCGACTCTCATCTCCTCGCCTCTCATCTCATCACCTTGCCCTTGCCTCTCATTTCCCTTTCTAACCTCTCGTCTTCCATCTAGGAGCCACAAGCCTATGTTCCTTTAGTGGAGAGAAATCAGTATTGTTATTTCCTCATTGTTTCAATCTTCAGCATAAAAATGTCGGGAATCGGCCCAACTCCAGCTTTCACCCATTACAGTGATAGGCCTGTCAAGAATCGGTACAACACCAGCTCTCACCCATATCGTGATAAGCCTGTCAAGAATCGACCCAACTCCAGCTTTCACCCATTACTGTTTAAGGCCTGTTGTTTGTAGTCTCAAAAAATAATTTTTCACAGTCTCAGGAAAAAAATTGGCCTAATTCTAAGTATTCGTGATCCGGAAAATAAAAACTAAATTTCAAAAGAAAGTGGACAGAGAAACAATGACTCCAAAAGTGGATTATTAGCGTGAGAATGGACAATTACTCTCATCCAGAAGCGGTCCTAGTGATTCGTGTCAATCTTACAAGGAAGAGCTTGTGTAACAAACGGACGGCGCAAGGTAGATGACTGACGACACACGTTGACACGTTGTCCTTTAATCTACATTTTAAAATTAGCCGTGTTTCTCTGTCCGTCAATCCGTACGTCCGTCACACTCTATCAGTCACAAGATATGTGAAAAATAGGCAGGCAAAATTGGAATAGGAGAAAAAGTCTAGATCCACCACATAATTTTTTGCATGAGTAGAATGGTCGCTACGCTGTCATTCCTCGAGGCTCCTGTGGGCGACTGCGTTGCCAGACGTGGGTTGCCTTCGGCTACCCACAATGGACATATGTCACCTGTCGCCGCCCCTCGAGGTAAACATTACCGGGTATTTCATTCAACAGTGATCCATTTGTCCAACGGCAAGGAAAATCGCAGTAATGATCGCATGTAAGAGAGTGTCTGTATAGGCTTCTTTCTCATGGATCTTATTTCCAGCTACCGCCAACAAGGTAACATTTGCCGGCGAGAGGATCAGCAGGGCTGAGGACCGCGTGGATCCTTTCAGTCCTCTTGCCCGCGTGCCCCCATAGTAAACCTCTTTCTTTCGTGCCTCCTTTGTAATATTCATGCATACGTGCCCCTTTAGAAGCTCTCAAAGACGTGTGTATTTTTTTAGGCCTCATACCCAGCCGCTTGCCCCTTTTGCAGGCCTCATGCCCCCGTGGCCCCTTCACAAGCCGTACGCTTCGTGCCCTCTTTGTAGGTTTCCTGACTGCGTGCTCTCTTTGCAGATTTCATGCCCACACAGCCTCCTTTACAGGCCTCCTGTCCATGTGCCCCTGTACTGGCCTCATGCCCACCTGCCCCTTAAACAGGTTGCCCCCTGTACAGGCCTCATACCCACCTGCCTCTTAAACAGGTCGCCCCCTGTACAGGCCTCATGCCCACCTGCCCCTTAAACAGGTTGCCCCCCGTACAGGCCTCATACCCACCTGCCCCTTAAACAGGTCGTCCCCTGTACAGGCCTCATACCCACCTGCCTCTTCAACAGGCCGCATGTCCAAGTGCCACTGAACAGGCCTCATGGCCACCTCCGCCTTTAACAGGCCTCATGCCCATGTGCCCCTCTACAGGCCTCATAGCCACCTACACTTTTACAGGCCTCATGTCCACATGCCCCTGTGTAGGCCTCTTATCCACCTGTCGACGAGATCCCATTTCAGGCGACATGCCTACATGCCCCCGTTACAGGCCTCATGTCCCCGGTCCCTCTTTTATGACCTTATGCCACTTTCCTCTTTGATGATCTCATGCCCACATGTATTCAAAAAATGAGTGGACAAAAGGCAGCTTTTACATATTTTCTAGAGTATTTCGTCCAAAACCTCTTCGTAGAAATAACTCAAATGTATCTAGACACTGTAGTTTGACGAGCCTCTCTCTCCCCTCGCCCCAGGTCAGGTTTCTCGACAGGACTATCCCCCCTCATCGGCCCAATTGAGTAATGTTCCTGACGCTTCTTCCAACACCAGAGAGCCTCTCAGTTTTTGAAGGTGTGGCCCGCCAGAACAACCCGTCTGGCCCCCAAACTGCGCCACTACCCCCACACAATAGTGGGGGCAGACTAGGAGGGGGGAATAGGGGGTCGGTGGTGTAGCTTACACGCGTGTATCCAACTGCGATACTGGGACAACGACGCACATGATCGCCCTCCCCCTTCATCAAGCCACCATGGCACCCTCCCTCCAACCAACCAGGCACGATGCTCCTCTCCAGACCCATCCTCTCTCCTTGAACCCCAGCCGCTTGGGCACCACCAATGACTCCTGCAGCTCCGGCCTGGGTGTAACCTCAGCAATGTTATCACTGTGGTTGCAAGTGTTTCGTCATAAATCCTCAATATATAATGGGTATTCGACGCATTCCAACACTGAGAGAGAATTCAAAGCTTGATTCTCTTATTGGCTGCTTTCAGTCCCATCTTGTCGTTACAGAGACAACACTGGAGGTGTTGTTGTTACAGAGACAACACTGAAGGTGTTGTTGTTACAGAGACAACACAGAAGGTGTTACAGAGACAACACTGAAGATGCTGTTGTTACAGAGACAGACTGAAGGTGTTGTTGTTACAGAGACAACACTGAAGGTGTTGTCGTTACAGAAACAACACTGAAGGTGTTGTCGTTACAGAGACAACACTGAAGGTGTTGTCGTTACATAAACAACACTGGAGGTGTTTTCGTTACAGAAACAACACTGAAGGTGTTGTCGTTACAGAGACCACACTAAAAGTGTTGTCGTTACAAAGACAACACTGAATTTCGTTACAGAGACAACACTGACAATGTTTTCGTTACAGGTTCAGCACTGAATGTGTTGTCGTTACAGAGACAACACTGAAGGTGTTGTCGTTACAGAGACAACATTGAAGGTGTTGTCGTTGCAGAGACAACACTGAAGGTGTTGTTGTCGCAGAGACAACACTGAAGGTGTTGTCGTTACAGAGACAACACTGAAGGTATTGTCGTTACAGAAACAACACTGAAGGTGTTGTCGTAACAGAGACAACACTGAAGGTTCTGTCGTAACAGAGACAACACTGAAGGTGTTGTCGTTACAGAGACAACACTGAAGGTATTGTCGTGACAGAAACAACACTTAAGGTGTTGTCGTTGCAGAGACAATACAGAAGGTGTTGTCGTTACAGAGACAACACTGAAGGTGTTGTCGTTGCAGAGACAACATTGAAGGTATTGTCGTTACAGAAACAACACTGAAGGTGCAGTCGTAACAGAGACAACACTGAAGGTTTTGTCGTTGCAGAGACAACACTGGGTGTTGTCGTTGCAGAGACAACACTGAAGATGTTGTCGTTGCAGAGACAACAATGAAGGTGTTGTCGTTGCAGAGACAACACTGAAGATGTTGTCGTTGCAGAGACAACACTGAAGGTGTTGTCGTTGCAGAGACAACACTGAAGATGTTGTCGTTGCAGAGACAACAATGATGGTGTAAAACGCACTGCTGTAGAGGAACTTATTTTCCTCTCCAGACCAGCCTTTTCCTCTATACCATTTCGGTCTATAAGAACTCTCCTTGGGTGGCAACTTTTCAGTAAGTATATACTTGCAGCTGAAACGCAGGGAAGTTCCAAGCGTCCGTCCATGCGTTTATATTGGGTATGTCTGATGAGGACGGTTGATGATGTTGTTAGTGTTGGTATTATCCAGACCAAAGATGGTCTCCCGAGGTTTGTCACCTTTCAATCTTGGTGGTTTGTTTACGACCATCCCATTTGTATGGTGAAAACCGCACGTAAAATAACAAAAAAAAAAATTGGTTACGTGAAAAATATTTTTTAAACTATTTTCTAAGCTTAAATTTTAATATATTTAAAGGTGTATTAACGGGAAATAATACCCATGAATTACTTTTCTAAAAATGTACAGACTACGATGGTAAATATTTTAGTTGTCGTTGAAGTCCATCGATGGCGTTGCGCAAACCATGAGATGAATAATAAAGTTTTTTTCACCTTAAAACTGGCAAAATTTATCCTAGATAAAAATTTAGGACATACGCAAGCCCAAATCCATAGGAAGCGCGGTGGACGACAACAAGGCGCACCTCACTCTCTTCCCATGCACTCCAACACATACCAAACCGAACCTCTTTACCGCTAAAGGGTCTGAAGAAGACCTCGCTGTACATACTTTGGGCCAGAAGTGAGTTCCGAAATCAGTGTCAGCAGCTGGGCTCGACAGCCTTAGCTGATTTACCCCTGCTGCGACATAATCGTCGGGTCCTCCCCCACCCACGGCCATCATACTTCTCCACGGGAGAGCAAGGGTGAGAAAGCGCATCAGGGCCGCGCCTGATGCGGCCCTATCCACTGAACGCTCTCTCGCCACCTCCACACCGAAGTCTCTCTTCATCAACGCCTGCTTCACGCATCATTCCACCCAAGCCTTAGTCTACCTCTAGTCCCGTCATTTCCTAACATCCATCCTCCATTCAATAAATTTTTACTTTAAATTAGAAAATAAATATTCAAGTATAGCTAACAGGCTCCTTAACAACAATTGAACGAAAGGAATTAAAGACTTCACCTCAGAAGCTCACAATTTGGGATGACTCGTATCTCATATAATTTATTTCAAAACTTGCTCCAGAATTTTTTTTTGTTTTCATTTTTTAAATAAAATTGTCACCTACAAATGTTATTCTACATAAACAATTTGAAAGATACGGTAACTAACAAATATGTGTGACTGTATGTCATCCATTATAGGTATTTGAATACATAACTGCTTCTAGTCAAAGTGAATAACAACACGTAGAGTAGCCTGTTTGACAGATACACATAGTATTAAAGAGCATTTAACATCCTGTCTCTAAACAGCCGTCTCTGAATAGTATTAACTAGGCTGCAGGTGATGTGTGGCAGACGTACAATATAGCGGCCGGAACCGTCACTACGCTAATGCCGCAATTGAACATGTGGCAGACGTACAATATAGCGGCCAGAGCCGTCACTACGCTAATGCCGCAATTGAACATGTGG
>SDVV010042289.1:0-10357 GCA_016164225.1 Gammarus roeselii | reverse complement strand
TTATAGCTAACGTCAGATCAACCCCTATCATCTCCGCCAACTGCCTTATCAGCCCCAAGTTGTTCCGACTACCTACCTACGGTACTATTTTTTAACAGTGAACATTCATAGCGTTCCTCAGTCACACCAGCCACTGTCATATCTGCCAGTGTTATTCTGGCGAAAATCTGTTTCAGCCCACGTCAGAATCAGCCACCAGTCGTACCATTTTACCGGTTATCACTTTAATGAAACTTTTCCTGCCCAACCTGACCTAACCTAGGGTACGTGTTTCTAACCCGCGGGGCAAAGGTACGTATTTCTTACCCGCGGGGCAAACATACGTATTTTTGTAGGGTACGTAATGCCGTTTTATAGCGTTTTTTTATTGAAGTTTCATTAAAGGGATACCTGTTAGGTTGGTACGCCTGTTTCGCTGAAATGACAGTGGCAGATATGACAGTGGCAGATTTTGAAGCGGTGGAAAATGCGTATGGGCTGAATCATCGTTAGGTAGAAAGCACGTGGGATGAAAGATTTTCAGCGGTTATGACAGTGTCCGGCCATGACAGTGAGGTGAAGTGAAGTGGCGATAGTGCGCGTGTGTGGGGATAATTTCAGCGCGAACGCTGGGCTCCCGTTGCAACCAGCATTTTTTCGCCACTTCAGAGGACTCTGTTTTGAAGTCGTCCTGAAACAATGCAAGTTTTTGATTGAACATTAGTTCAGCTGTGACGTCCTTGGGATCACTTAACCAATCAACGGTACTTGAAGTTCAAATACTATTACAATTAATTAACCGGGCATAATGGAACACGAAAATGATGAACATCATCAATCCATCAAATAGCCAGCATCAATTATCCAAGAATTTTACTACGTATCAGGGAAAAAAATGTTGGTCGCACAAAAGAAATATGTACCCAATACGTTTGACAGCTATACGCTCACAAGCATTCCCCAAGCATTCACGCACTATGGAGATGAACAATGAAGGTAGAGAAGAAGATTTGGTGATGAAAATGATCAAACGATTGTATGAGAAAGGTGGTAAATCGAACTATTATATTAGCCACCAAAATACGAACAATCTAGCATCTGTGAAAATATATAAGCGATGATCTGTTTGATATTCTTTCTGTACGGGTATTAATGTTCTTGTCTTATGCTTCCAGTGTTCTCTGCCTGACCGATGACGCGTAATACACAATGTTTCATCTTGGATATGAGGAGACAAACAAATAAATACTATTTCGTTTGTTTCCGTTATGAATCTTTTCGCCATGGAAATTAAACTTATTTTCTTTCATACACTAATGAAGGTGACCTAACAAGGTAATTAAAATGATTAATCGTTTACCAAGTATGTTGTTCCGGTAAGGATTTTCAGTCAATGATGTTGGGTAAGGAAAAATTGTTATAGCTACTGTTTCCTTGCAGTAAGAGTAGTGTCCAGGCAATAGCATTATCAAAAACAATACATGAATCAGAGCCCTGTTCTATCACTCGATTTGTTTTATCAATAATGTTGCTTGATTTTTTCTCCGCGTGTCCTCGTTGCGACGCCGTCACCTCTACATTCCTTTTGTTTACGTCGTTGCCTGAACCAATAACATCGCCTAGCGTCAGAAAAATGGTGACGTTAGCATCACAGATATTTTCCCTTTATTAGTTTCCAGAATCGATGACATGAGTTACGAAAAGCGAAAAATTGAGTGTAGTTATTGACGACATTACGATGTGTCATGAACAAAGGGCTGCTGAAAGAGGAGACGGAAAAGCAGCTCAGGGAAAAATTATTGGTACCCTGACAAAAAATAGATTAATATACTCAATCAAATGATCTTCCCTAAATGAAATGTTTTTCATTTGCACATTGACTAAATATTTTTTTTATGTAATTGGTGGTGAGATTCCACAGGAAGGATATAATTTCAGAACGTACGCGTTCCGTTCATTATTTGGTTGAGGTAACTACCAATTTTTAAATCATTTTAACTCGTATAATTTCCAAACATTTCAATTATTCAAATATATCTTGTGTCTTGAAAGCTGAAGTGGTTTAACATATTGGTGTTCACATTTATATTATGTCACCTTTATCCGTCTTATATACCTATAAGATTATCAATAAAAGTATCCTATAGCAGCGACACAAGGCATCAACTGATGACCCTTTGATGTAGGTCTGCTAAACACGTCGAGGATAAGAAGCGTTCGGTGTCGAGGTCCTAAGCGCTCTCCGGCCTTTAGTCTCGACAAGCAACAATACCCGCACAAGATTGGTTCCTTGATTGAACCTATAAATCTCTCATCACAGACACCACAACACGTCTTTAGTAACGGCTTTTTGTTGACTTGAAGGTACTTTGGTAATTAATTATCACTGGCATAATCCTCATCTACTGTTGAGACGCACGAGACGTCCCTTACAAATCGGCCATTTCTGTTGAAGACGCCCTCCTGTCATTTGATTCTAGAATGCGTCTGCATTCGGGCACATTTGTATGATTTGAGGAGTTGAGGTATCTCCTAATTGTTGGTGTTCTTCCTTCTAACGGAGGAGCGAAGCTAGGAACACAATAAAATAATGAATGGACCGCAAATGTTTCTCTGTTAAATAATCAGACTTGATCAAACATTGCATGAAGTGTTATCAATGACCTTGACACTGATAATTTTCTGGCATTTTTTCTGTAAATACCATAGATTTGGGTCTATTATTGCATTGAATTTTGTTCAGTCAAGTATGATAATTTTTTGTTGAACGTGAACTGCCGTTGGTGCAGTAGGTTATTCGTAGTGACTTTTACCTATCAAAACTGTGAAAATAGTAGTACAGACACTAGGCCGAATCCCCAAGGAAGGAAGGTGGCCGACGGCAGAGCGCACCTCACACCTTCATACGCTCAGACCCACACAAAATAGCCCTTTTGCTCTAAAGGGTTTGACCGGTAACCCCGCACTCACACTCTGGGCAACGAGTGCGGTCCGAGGATCCGTTGTCAGCGGCATGGCCCATCAGTTTCCACTTGTTTATCCGCGCCGCAGCATGATGACCGGGCCCCCTCCATCCACGACCATCCCGACAACGCGATGCTAAGGTTGGGAAAGCGCATCAGAGCAGCGTCAAAAATCAACTGTCCACGACAATTCTCGACTCACGCCTGTCCATTGCACGCTCTCATGCTACTTCCAAATTCAAGTCTTTCCTTCCAAACGTTTTCTTCAACTTTGGTCTACCTCTAGGCCTGCGACCATTTGCTTCCGTCTTTATCATCCTTTATACCAATCTCCCTCCATCCATCCTTACCATGTGCCCAAATCATCTCAGAACACGCGAATCCACTTAGTCCTCCAACTTCTTCACCATCCCCGTTCTGATTTGAACCACGTCGTTGGTGATCCGGTCTCTCTGCGTCACTCCAGCCATGCTACTCAAACATTTCATCTCGAAAACATTCAACCTTCTTCCTTTCTCTGCTCTCACCCCCCAAGTCTCAGCTCCGTATAGCACAGTTGAGACAACGACACCCTCATACAACCCTCTATTCGCGCACATCCCCAATGTCCTGCAGCTCATTACACTCTTCGATGCGCCCAGCACATAGCACCCCTCCTTCACTCGCGACTTCACCTCAAATGCCACTAGTTCAGTCCTCTCCACAGGGGAGCCTAGATACTTAAAATACTGAACTTCGTCCACCAACTCTCCATTTGGAGGACACTAATTATGCTCGCATCAACAGTCCTCGAACATCTCGTAACCTTACTTTTACCCACGTTCACTCGTAGCCTCCTCCTCACACACACTCTACCAAACTCAGACACTCGCCTACATAGCTTCTCCTCTGAATCCGCCACCAGCGCTGTATCGTAAGCAAACAACTACTGGATCAACTGCCAACCCTGCCCACTCGCTTTCAACAGCTCCAAGTCACGACTTAGCACAGTCGCGTTCACCTCCCTGACCACTCCATCCATGTAATGATTGAACAGCCAGGGAGACATCACTCAGCCTTGTCTCAGACCCACTTTCATTGTGAACCAATCACTCACCTCGCTTCCCACTCTGACACAAGCTCGGCGGCCAACATAGAACTCTGCACCGCTTCCGAAAGATTTCCGCCCAGTCCATACATCCGCAACACCCTCCACAGCGCTTCCCTGCCAATCTTGTCGTATGCCTTTTCCAAATCCACGAAGGCCCAGAACACATCCTTTCTCTCCGCTAGGTACTTCTGACAGATCTATCTCACGGCAAAAATCTGATCGGTACACCTCTACCACTCATAAAACCACATCGTTCCTCTTCAATTGGGCAATCCTCACAGTCTCTAATCCTTTTTATCATCACTCTCTCATACAGCTTACCGACAACACATAACCAACTGATACCTCTTGAGTTGCGGGACAATCGGTACCATCCCCGCCTCAAAACAAATGTTCGGTAGCATCACCAACCCATCAACAATCGTTATTCCACCCGTTTTTAGGCACTCAATCTCAATGCTATTCAAAGCAGGGGTTTTCCTTGCTTTCATCACCTCCACTGCCTCCTGCACCTCTTCTCTAGTAATGTCCGCAACAAGTCTCTCTCCAAAAACCGGCATCCTCGCACCACCACCCACAGCAACAATGTCAGCTTATCTGTCATCTTCGACATTCAGCAATGTATTTAAATACTTGGCCCATTTTTTCCGTACACAACCACTTCCCGTCAACAATTTGCCGTTTTCATCTGTCACTGCCTCCTCTTTTCCGGGACATATTTTTGTTCTCCTCAGAATTCTGGCACAACCGTCTCCCCCACCTGGCATCAGCGTCCCATTTGACTCACCTAAGCACTCGCTTTGCCTCCTTTCTTCCCTCCTTATTGTTGTCATGGGCCACCACCGACCTCGCTTGCAGCCATTCCTCAACAGCTCTTATTTTCTGAGCTACCGCCAGTTTGACCTTCTCTTTCTACCACTCGTAGCTTTTCCTTCTGCTCCCGTCCACATGGCGCACAACAAACACCATTTTCGAACATTATCTTTTTTATGGAATAGTAACAATAATAACAGTATAGTAATGATAGTTTGACAACTTATAGAAATAACACAGTGTTGTTTAACCTGACAAGCAGAATTCGTTATATATGGTCAACAAAATTATACTGAATTTAAATTTCATATGACACAATATAAAATCTCTGCTCGGTAAACAAGAACATTTATACGTCTTGTTTCAGTCCTATAACGTTCCTAGTAAGGTACGTTCGACGTTTTTTGAATTCACTTGGACGGTTTCCAGAAAAAAAATAACAGGAGAGAGGAGCGACGAGCGGTTAAACCATCCTATCGGAGTCGCTAGTCAATCTGGGTCGGGAGTGGTTCGTTGCAATCCAGTCACGACAAGCTATATTGAGAAGGAAAGAAGGGGCTTGCGAGTGATACTATCAAGCTCTATACTTTTCAAGAGGCCGTGTGATGAGCTGCTGAATAAGTGAAAGCCGAATACTGGAACTTCATGCAATGCAAGGGAGTCGTAACCTATGTATAAGGGAGAGCTCATGAAAATGTTGGTATTGTTATGATTTTATCAGGATCTGCTTCATTACTTAGCATTTCCTTCATAGGAGTATTAGGTTCAATTTTGTCGGGATTCCGATTCAATTATGGCGATTAAAGAGAGTGAGGAGAATGCAATCATTGCATTGAAATATTGCATAGTTAATCAGTACACAGATCTACATTTAGAAGTAGTTTACAGAATGTCATCGTCACTTTAACCTGAACGAAGAAAATATAGGCAACTTTGCATTGAAAAGTGATAAGAGATTGAATGTATTTTTTAATTCACGTCGTCATACAATCCCGTAAAGCACATGGACGAGGGAAGAACAGAATCGAGACAATTTGATACCATCCTTGACCTTCAGGCCAAATAAATATGACAGGGACACTGCGAAGAATAGCTGTAATTGTGGTTTTATGATTCTAAACAAGAATATTGAACACATCAAATTTTTTGCAAATATAGACCCTGCCCCAGCGTGGGCGCTCTTTTGGGGCAGGTGTTGTTGGGTCTTTTTCAGAAGGAGGCGTAGTGTTTGAAGGAGGTGTTGTTGGTCACTGAAGGCGGAGGCGCTAAGGGAGGCGTTGTTGGTCACTCTGTAGGCGGAGGCGTTGTCTGTGTAGTCAGAAAAAAACGTACAGTGTCACTAGCCAGACTGCTTAAACGTGATTTTTCTATACAAAATGAAGAATTATTTACCCTCTACGGCGGAAACTATTGGGCTTGCCGTTTACAAAACACTTGTATAACACGGTCATGTCAGTATGAACATTATATAAGGGTAAGAAAATTAGTATTGGCAACCATTACAGCTAATAAGAACTTGAAGCGCATAACTGTGTCATACCACTGTCAGATATCAGTTAATTAGAGTGAGGGATAATACTTTGCATGCTCATGACAAATTGAGCGAATTTTCATCTTCCCGTTCATGGTGACCCGTTCATCCTAATCCATTCAAAGTAACCCATTCATGTCACCGACCAATTCCAATTTTCCCCACTTATATATGAAGATGGAACATTAACTAAATCGTAAATT
Source organism: Gammarus roeselii (assembly GCA_016164225.1). Lineage (NCBI taxonomy): Eukaryota > Metazoa > Arthropoda > Malacostraca > Amphipoda > Gammaridae > Gammarus > Gammarus roeselii. Next base: position 3,778 of record SDVV010042289.1, on the reverse strand, counting down.
TTTATCTTATCTAAATAAAATTTGATGGTATCTCTCTGGCAACAAAGCTTCAAAGATTAAAGATCCTCTGGTGTTTAGCAATACAAGTGATAATCATGCTTTGCGGCCATCCCAGTCAATGCAAATCATTTCCTACGCACAAATTCTTACTGCCCTCCATCACGGCTCAACGAGCACTAGAGTGACCTCCTCTCCTTCTGTTGATGATCTTCCTCGCTGCAAAAATGTCCATTACTCATGCAGTTAGGCTGCACATTTCCGGCTTTTTGGATCAGTAAGATGACTGAGGACCGGGATGACATTTTTGATGCATTGGCCGGCAAATGAAACAAGCGGCTAGTTCCGGCCCAGCAGATTTTACTGTTCCATTGCCGTGCACGACCTTGCACGAGTGGTAACAAGCCCGACGTTTAATTATAATGTGTTAAGTTGAATCCTTTTGATTATTTTGTTTTTATGCAGCTAATCTCGCATGGGCGCCGATTTTATTGATGAAGTTACACCTTAACGGTCACTGACGTGACCCGAGCCTCAAATAGTGTTGCATTACTCCAAATAATCTGCTTTGCTGTGAAGTAGGGTAACAGCAACCCAATTAGACAGGAATAGCTGATACTGCCAAGGTCCTTTGCATCACCCCATGTGTGAGCACTACCACTCAAATGAACCTCCTTTATAATGTCAGCTTTTGCTAATCAATATATGACGGTAACTTATAAATGTTTTTTGACGACAAAACAATCCTCTCTGCAACTGGTATACAACAAGGGGACCACATGGGGCCCGCCTTTTTGCTCTTGACGTTGATCAAATTGCGCGTAGTGCCGTTTTGGAGCTGAACATTTGATTGTTGGATGACGCCTTCGCGTGGGGGGAGGGATAAAGTTTCAACGGACTTCCGTGACTTGCGAGAAAAGTTCATCCAAATAGGCTTGAATAACAACGGGCCAAAGAAGAGTTGATCCAAGTTAACAACTTGGACTTTGTTTCCAGGGAGGTCACAGAGACTTTTTTCTGCAAGGTAGTCCCTTAAGACAAAATTGCGTCTGACGAATGTGGCACCATTCTTGGCGCACCCATCTCAATCCGTGCCATTTCGAAAACGCTCGAAGGCAAAATCGACGACCTTACATTGGTGGCTTCTTAACTAGTTGAGCCACACCAAGCTCTCACCCTACTGAGAAAACTGCTTCGTCATTCCCAAACTCCAGCATCTTCTGCGCTGCTCTTGCATACCTGAATGAAAATAACCTAGACGAATCAGTTCGAGATGCTTTTCATCAACAATAACCAACATTTCATTTTCAGATTTCTCATGGAAGCAAGCCACTCTCCCAGTCAGCTCTGGCGGCATAGGACATGGGAACACAGCGTTTGCGTTAAAATTATTTCCGCACACGTGCACTATCGCATCTTCACTTCAACTTACTGTCATGGCCGGACACTTTCATAACCGCCGAAAATCTTTCACACTAAACAAAGTTACTGCCCACGCGCATTTACGCCACAATCATAGCATCCTACACTCAGAGGGGTCGCTATCCCTGACGCTAAATTATTTTATAGCTAACGTCAGATCAGCCCCTTCCATCTCCGTCAACTGCCTTATCAGCCACTAGTTGTTCTGACTACCTACCTACGGTACCATTTTTTAACAGCGAACGTTCATAGCGCTCCTCAGTCACACCAGCCACTTTCCTATCTGCGAGTGACATTCTGCATAAACTCTGTCTCAGCCCACGTCAGAATCAGCCACGGTTACCTCTTTAATAGAACTTTATCTAACCTAGGGTACGTAATTCTAACCACCGCGGCAAACATACGTATTTTTTCTAGGGTACGTAATGCCGTTTTTTAGCGTTTTTATAATGAAGTTTCATTAAAGTGATAATCAGTAGGTTGGTACGCCTGTTTAGGTGTGAAGACAGTGGCAGATATGACAGTGGCAGATTTTGAAGTGGAGGAAAAGGCGTGTGAGCTGAAACATCGTTTAGGTAAAAAGCACGTTTGATGAAATATCTTAAGCGGTTATGACTGTGTCCAGCCATGACAGTGAGGTGAAGTGAAGTGGCGATAGTGCGCGTGCGCGGAAATAATTTTAGCGCAAACGATGGGCTCCCCACTCAGAGCAGCCACTGTCATATCCGCCACTGTCATATCAGGTACGAGTCGTACCATTTCTTCTGGTTATCACTTTAATGAAACTTCAATAAACTGTTATAACCTCTAAAAAACGGCAATACGTACCCTAGATAGATACGTACGTTTGCCCCGCTGGTTAGAAACACGTACACCTAGGTCAAGTTGGGTTGTGTTGGAAAAGTTTCATTAACGTATTACCAGTAAAATGGTACTTTAGTTAGGTTGGCGGAACAACTCGTGGCTGATATGCCAGTAGCGGATATGACCGTGGCTGGTCTGACTGAGGAATGCTATGAGTGTTCGTTGATAAAAAATGGTACCGTGGGTAGGTAGTCGGACCAACTTCTGGCCGATATGACAGTTAGCGGATATATAAGGGGCAGATCTGTCGTTAGCTATAAAAGAATTTATCTCAGCTGAAGATCTGTTACTCGTAGCGCAAGACCCTAAAACTAAAGCTCACCTCCCGGCGGCTTCCTGTCACGATTGCGGTTCTTAGCTAGAAGTAATTCCTGCCGCTTCGCTTGGTACTTCACTGGACCATGACTAGCTTTGTATTGCTCTCGCGCTCAGAGTCGGTGCACCGGTGTGTTAGCCGCAGTTCTACCGCTGCGGTCCGCGCATGGATGAATTGGGCACTCACAAGCTCTCCAGGCTATATAGCGAGCTCTCCAGGCTATATAGCGGGTGTCGTCATCCCGGACATTGGGCTCTGAATGACATAATTGAACGAGTTTTAGTCGGCCTTGGTACGATCCGTGAGGTCGGTATCGATAGAGGTGACGGCAAGCGACCTGACGGTGTTACAGTCTTCCCTTTTTCTAAAGGGAAAAATCTTTGAAGGGATTGTACGTGCGCAGAAACCTTTGAGACAAGTCACTTGCCTGGGACTTCTACGGAGGCTGGCAAGGCTACCAATGCTGCAAAAAAAAAGTATCAGTCGCTTCGTGACTGTTACCTTTTCGAGACCTTGACTATCGAAGTCCAGCAGTTACCTGATCCGCGACATCGGCCGTCAGTTATCTGTCACCCCCGGGGACCCTCGCGAAACGTTCTGGTTTAAACAGAGGCAAGGACTGGCTGTGCAAGTGCCATCGCTTTGAGCGTTCAATTAACTTGTATGACTATCAACTCGGGTAATTATTGATTGGATCTGTTGTTGAGGAAGAGGGGGTGGGCCGTAACGCCAGCATGGCTGGAAGCGGCAGTTGGATGTCACGGACTCAGGCGAGTGTTGGGGCAATGGGTTTTCCTATTTATTGGGGTCATAGGAAATTAACGGTGAAGGCATCTTCCCGGAGCCTTCAAGATCCATTTTTTGGAGGAAAAAAAATTCAATGCTCAAACAACTAAATTTATCATGTCACACTTTGCAGACCAAATCACAAACTAATTGCATCAAAACTATTATGATCTCCTTGATTATTGTGCCGTATTCATACGACCAGTAACTTCGATATTATTCCAGAATATGTTTTACAAATAATCAGATATTTGGCGCACGACTGGTTACACATGCTGGTGCAGATGTTGAACTGTTTGTTTTTTATTGGTATGGCAGGAATTGGAACTAAGGATCGACTTGTCGCAAACTTGGTGGAATAAAACTATGAGGTACCCTTGAAAACGGGACGAT
>SDVV010042287.1:0-10357 GCA_016164225.1 Gammarus roeselii | reverse complement strand
TCGGGGGGCTGCTTGTTCATTTACAAATATGTTGTATTTAAATTTTGTTACAATCATTTCCTGACACGAGAAAAATACAATGTTGAAGAACACACAACAATTTACAATATTTGATGACATATAATGGAGAATATCGACAGAAAGAAAGTTGTTGATGATGTTTTCTAGTCATATTCAAGTACGGTAAAAGTGAGATAACATACCGTATGCTATTTTTTTGTGCAATTGCAACAAGTCGAGCATGACACTCAATGCAAGAGTTGGACTGGAGGAATGATATTGTAGATCTAAAAAAAATTAAAATTAATCGATGGAAGCCTGTCACCAATGAAAAATTGTTTAGTAGTCATCAATACAGTCATTACTAATAGCTGCTTCAGATAAAAGGAAGCTGCTCGGGACTGGATGAGTCATAACTCCTCTTCTCCATACTCGTGTGTCCGGATATTTATGCGTGAGCTGCGTCGGGGTTTATTGAACAATTCATTTGTACACTCGTCACTAATAAGCCGTGATGGCGATTGCCGTCCCGAGATGGTGTATTCGCTCTTTTCACCATTTCCACTGTCGACGGTTGAAGTCTGCGGCAGCCGGCTGTTGGGGTGACATACTTCGCCACTGGCCCATTTCCCTTTGGCGAGGTTGGATCCGCTGTTCATCAACTGGTTACCCAACTTAGAAAGTACCTCTGTCACAGCGACCGCAGGCGACTGGACTCGATGGAATACGTGTTGATGTTTTTTGTCCACTTGTTCAGAATTTGTGGCCAGTTTTTGATTGATGGAGTTTGGATGCTGGTTGGTGAGTTGACGCACATGAGACTGATGTTTATGTTGCGGGTCGCTTGCATTGTTGGTCTTGTTGCCATTTGAGTTGTTACCACTGTTGCTGCTCTGTGTGTTCTTGATCAGGTCAGCACTGTGGTTGCGTTTAGGACTCTGTTGCAGATGTTGAAGGGCTGGAAAATCCTCACTTGACAGTAGCCTTATTTGATTTTGTGGATGAGGTTGACTAGATCTTGGTTGATGCTGTTGAGGCTGCTTGCGTCCCCTAAATCTAAGTTTAGGACCCTTAAAATACACTGTTTGATACTGAGTTTTCAGCTTCCTAAACTCATCCATTTGTCTCTGTCTTTCGAGGGAGGTGTTATGACAAACATCATCCTGGACGTAGATCCTTTCATGCAGAGATTTGAGTTTGTGGGCTGATCTCAGAACGTTGTTCCTGTCTTGTTCTGTGTTCAATGTCGCAATAATGGGCGGGGCCGTATGGGACCGAACCCTCTGGTTGAGTGATGTCGCTCACCAACGCGGAAAGCATTAATGGTGCTGCACTGTGCACTAGTATGCTTGATAATTTTGTTTACATTAACTCGCAACTGCTCTATATTTTCAACATCGCTTTCTTTAAGGTTAATTATCCTGATGTTTTTGCTGCGAGTTTTGTTGTCGAGTATATCAACTCGATTCCGTGTCACACTACAGTCTTCTTCAATGCTCTGGAGTCGCGTCACCACATTCAATTGTGATCCTCTGAATTTTTTGAACTCGCCAATCCGTCCGTATAAGTATTCTAGAGAGGCTATAGCTTCGTCATGCTTTTTTTGCAAGTCAGTGATCGTGCTTTCACTTTTTTCAAGGCGATGTATGCAGTTTTTGAGCAAATTTTCCAGATGAGCATTTGTATTGCCATTGGATTTTTTTCCCGCCTTGGACATGACTGCATTCACTGTGACCGTTAATGTGGCGAAGGAGGGGAAGGGTATAGAGTTGGGGTGAGGCTTGGAATGTGGGCTTAATTGGGCAAGGAGCACGAAAGGGTCTCAGCGGTCACTTCGCTTTCCGTCTGTAGAGGGTAGCCGGGAGAGCTTAGCAGCTAGATTACACGTTTTGCGCCTCTGACCCCCGTCCCTGCCCCAACAAAAGGAACTCTGGAAAGCACGTTTCCCAGAAGTATAAACTACTTCTAATGACCCTTCCCTCCTCCCCACTCTCGTGTAAAGCCTCTACCCTCTCGCCAAGCTCAGTTAAGGCCTCTTCCTCATTCGCCACTCCATCATGGACTGCCCCTTCACTTATAATCACTATCATGTAAAGCCCGTTCCCGACCTTACCCCCTTCTCCCCTCCACTAGGATCATGTCGACCGCTTCCTCTCTCTCGCCGGTAACATGAAAAGACCCTTCCACCTTCTCGCCAGTATCTTTTTAGCCCCTTCTCCCCTAGCTAGCCAGAATTATCAGTGTCATGCATGGCCCTTCACCTCTCTTGCCAGGATCATGTAAGACAAATTCCCTCTCTACAGTGTGTTGTAGGGCTTTTTCTCCTGTCGTTAGTATCTTGTAATGCGCTTTTCTCCTAGCCAGCCAGTAGCATTGAAGGCCTCTCTACGTACCTCGCCAGTATAATTAAAAGCGACGACCCCTCGCGCCAGTTTCTTCATTGTCGGCAGCCAGTATAATGCAAGGCCCTTGCAGCCTCTTTGCCAGAATTATTCAAGTCCACTTCCATACTCGCCAGTATCTTGTATGGCCCCTTCCTCCCTCACCAGCCTGTTTCATGTAAGATCCCTCCACCCTCATCGACAATATCATCCAAGGGCCCTTCCTTACGCCACTATCTCATATGAACGATGCACTCCTCGCCGGTATCTCGTGAGGGCCCTTCTATCCTCGCCAGCCAGTATCATATAAGGCCCGTGCATCAACCTCCTCGCCAATTTTATGTAAGGCCACTTCATCTTCGCCATTATCTTGTTAGACCCCTTCACTCCTCGTCAGTTAGTATCATGTAAGGCCCCTTCACCCCCCTTGTCAATCATTATGAAAGAAACACTCGCCTCCGCCAGTATCGTATAATACCACCTCCCACCTCGTCAGCATCATGTAAGTCCCGATCCCATTTGCCCTGAAACAGACAAATACGTCCTGTCACGGTCGACTCATTCCTCACAATTCCTGGTAGCTCTATAAAACAAGAACCCGAATTCTAAACGCCTCGCATTTGTTCCCAGAATCTCGTGCAAAGGTCACCAAACAACGAGAATTAAATACGACCTCTCATAATTAGATGGGACCACTTGTAGCGGGAAGGCGCGAGGAAATTTTTTAGTGACTTTATGAATGATACGAAGAAAAAAAATTCAATGCTGATACAAAACAGGAACTGGTTCGTCATCGTTTGGGATTAATCAGTTTGGTTTCCTACTGCTTTAATATTATTTAAAACTAAACAGACTTTTGTGATGCATTGTTAAGAAATGTTTGGAGAAATATAACTACTCAAAGAGGTGTCAAGTTTATACCTGCTGGGGTAAATGAAATATGTTTCGGATTATTTGGAAGAAAACTAAAGAAAACTCCAACCACTGATTCATGGGAATGCAGTATTTTTTACATTACGAAGAATTTTAGCTCAAACAGCGGGTTACTGCGTAATTGCCACATAAATTTTTACCACCAGCGTTTGAGGGCTGGCCTTAGCCCATTCAAGAGACCGGCCAGAATGCATCACTCGTGTTCCGATAGGCTCGAACCTACTACCTTCAGCTTCCAATGGAAGTCTATTGCGAGGAAAAGTCAACACGCTACCCACTCGTCCACCAAGCCTAGATAAATTTATAATAAAAGACAGATTAGATGCTTAGCAGAATTCATGCTTTTATATTTACCTAAAATATCAGAGATCGAAGTTCTGGTGAGGGTTTTTATGTGTGTACATTTTACAATTCAAAACATTTTACCTATAACCAAAATGCTAAATAACCAACATAATGGTTGACGTGAAGCGGTGTTGTTCGTCATTATTAAAACTTCTGTATGAAATCTCTATAATTTTATCTAATCACATCATTTTGCCACCAATACCGTGACAACTGTTGATAATGCCTTGTATGGCTCTGAGTACGCTGTTGAACTGCCGCTCTTTGGTGAAGCTTGATAATAAATATTCCCTAGAAAAGGCCGTACAATGTTACGTGCATCGAGTACGAGCAATTAGGCGATGGGGAATTAAACATCTTTATCTCTAGTGTTCCCGAACACTTCGGCTGGCCTTACAACGCAAGGCTCGCACATGTGAAAATGTGCATCCTGCAACAGCTCCACACTATTTATCGCAAACATAATTATTTCCAAATACCTTGGTTTAGCTCAATTAACGCGACATTTTATATACTAATCGAAGTTATTTGATTCCTCTCAAATTGGTCTAATATTTACCAATGAAGCGTAAGCCGAAAACGTCAAGAATTTAGGAAAATGTATATCCCAGTCTGTTATCACCGGCCCTGTGCTCAAAAACCATTTCCTGACCCATTGCGAAAAGTGATTTGTTTTCACATAAGCACGTCACAAAGCCCGTTTAATTACCAATTATGGTTCGGCTAAAACTCATTGTAATATATCGGAAGACGGCTGAATAAAATCTCAGAAAACTATAATCAATTTCAGTTAATTGTTTGCATACATGACGGTGTGCCTCCAGAATGGTGGCAAACATGACGGGATGCCTTCAGAATGGTTGCACACAAGACGGTGTGCCTTCAGATTGCTTACAGGAAAGTGTTGTTTCTCAGGTATTTTTTTTTTACATTTATGAATATGTATTGACGACACGACACAGACTGTGTAGACGTCGTGTCGTCATCTACACAGCTAACGTGTCTCGAACAAATTATTGTTATCAAATAACAATGCATATCTAGAAGCCCTACATCTACATCGCAACAAAGCACTTCAGTTGTTGTCATTGTATTTAGGTATACTGTCATCAACTATACATCCTATCATCAGCCGTATTTATGCTTGAATTAAAAATAATCTGTTCCACAATAGGAAAATAGTTGATGAAAGCATATATCAGTACACTGGGCTATACCAACAATATACAGTGCTGATGCCAACAACTATATAATAATTTCTCTACAGCAAACATGCAACGGTTCTAATATCAGGCGTCTTCCACGTGAACAATTTTCTTTATTTCAATACTAATTCGTCCACTGAAAAATATTGCAGTTTGTGAAATTCTGCGTCCGGCTGTAACTGTCAACATTGCAAAAAAAATGCAATGTAGAAGATATGTTCTCAAACGTAACATGTTGACATTCATCATGCCGTTGAATATAAAAAAACTTTCCCTTTTGTTATTACGGGGGCAAATAAATCATCCGGAAAAGCTGTCGTATTTCAAAACCTTCGACGAGAATTGAGCAACTTTTCTCCGTCAGTGGATAAAAAGTTTCTGAGTCCAATATATTTCATGGCAGATATTGGCTTTCTGTGCACCAGAGTCTGTGTTCCGTGAACCACAGCAACACAGGCTTGCTGTGGTTGGCAGAGCTAGCTAGGAGATGATACTCGTCCAGCCCTGTCAAGAGCAGTCACAGCTCTGCCGACCTCATCAAGCCTGTGTTGCTGCCAGCAAACGTTGCCCGCATTTCACGGAACGCAAATTCTATGGCACAGAAAAACCAGTGCATGGCATGAAAATATTGTACTCAAAATTATATACTTCAATTAAACGTGTCGGGCAAAACCCGTTTCTATATAATTGATATTAAAATCAGGAAAGCGAATTGATCTATCTTCATGATAATCATAGACGAGGACACACCAATTCTTTGTTTATATCAGCATTAAGTGTTTTTTTTTCTTTACATTATTCACAAAGTCACACTATGGAAACCCACCAAGTGGTCTTATTTTAATTGCATTAAAGAAGCCGAAATGCTTGCATTTTAAGGCCATATTTTATTCTCGTGTTTTTGTGACATTAGTACGAGTTTGTGGGAACAAATGCTTGGCGTTCAGAATTCAGGTTTCTGTTTTCTGAAGTTACAAAGGAATTGTGAAAAACGAGTCTTCGATGATTGGCGAGAACGGAGGAAAGGGGGCCTTATATGATACTTGAAGGGGCCTTTCAAGATGCTGGCGAAGAGAAGTGGCTTTGCTTAAAATTGGCGAGGGGGGGTGATGCACGGGCCTTACATGATACTGGCTGACGAGGATGGAAGGACACTAACAAGATACTGGCGAGGAGGGACGCGGTCCTAGATGAGAGTGGCGAAAGGGAAGGGCCTGACAAGTTATTGGCGATGGGGGGAAGGGGCCTTACAAGACACAGGCTGGTGACGAGGGAAGGGGCCTTACAAGACACAGGCTGGTGACGAGGGAAGGGGCCTTACAAGACACAGGCTGGTGACGAGGGAAGGGGCATTACAAGATGATACTGGCGATACTGACGCCTTACATTATTCTAACAAGGTAGAAGACGGTTCCTTATATGATAACAGCTACCTGATGGAAGTGGTGTCACCAGATACTAACGGGGGGAAAAGGGCAATGAATACAGTGATACTGGCAATGAAGGTGAAGGACCACACATGATACTGGGAATTAAGGTGAAGGACCACACATGATACTGGAAATGAAGGTGAAGGACCACACATGATACTGGCAATGAAGGTGAAGGACCACACATGATACTGGTAATAAAGGTGAAGGACCACACACGATACTGGCAATGAAGATGAAAGCCCACACATGAAACTGGCAATGAAGGTGAAGGACCACACATGATACTGACAATGAAGGTGAAGGACCACACATGATACTGGCAATGAAGGTGAAGGACCACACATGATACTGGCAATGAAGGTGAAGGACCACACATGATACTGGCAATGGAGGTGAAGGACCACGCATGATACTGGCAATGTAAGTGAAGGACTACACATGATACTGGCAATGAAGGTGAAGGACCACACATGCTACCAGCAATGGAGGTGAAGGATCACGCATGATACTGGCAATGGAGGTGAAGGACCACGCATGATACTGGCAATGAAGGTGAAGGACCACACATGATACTGGCAATGAAGGTGAAGGACCACACATGATACTGGCAATGAAGGTGAAGGACCACACATGATACTGGCAATGAAGGTGACGGACCACACATGATACTGGCAATGAAGGTGAAGGACCAAACATGATACTGGCAATGAAGGTGAAGGACCACATATGATACTTGCAATGAAGGTGAAGGACCAAACATGATACTGGCAATGTAGGTGAAGGATCAAATATGATACTGGCAATGAAGGTGAAGGACCACACATGATACTGGCAATGAAGGTGAAAGACCAAACATGATACTGGCAATAAAGGTGAAGGACCAAACATGATACTGGCAATGAAGGTGAAGGACCACACATGATACCGGCAATGAAGGTGAAGGACCAAACATGATACTGGTAATGAAGGTGAAGGACCACACATAATACTGGCAATGAAGGTGACGGACCACATATGATATAGGCAATGAAGGTGAAGGACCACACATAATACTGGCAATGGAGGTGAAGGACCACACATAATACTGGCAATGGAGGTGAAGGACCACACATGACACAAATGAGTTAGGCTAACTAGGCAGGAATGGCCCAACAAGACCTTTCTCGATCTTCTCTGCCAATTTGCTCATGGGATTCTGTGTGACTGGAAATCTATTACCTAAGGACTTGTTCTCATTACTTTATCGTTTTGGCTGACCCAGGCAAGTCATTATGCTCGTTTGTATGAACGAGATGTGTTCGATGAGACAAATTGTGCTAAATGAAGATGAGCTACTGTGGCGAAGATAAATTTCAATATGGGTGCGAATTGGTAAGTTGTTATCCAGTATTCTGGAGGTAATATTTATCTTACTTCTATGTTGTTTATTGTTTGTAAACGTCACTCTTTGGTGCATTAGTTCTAGACATGCTTACAAATTGTGTGTTTCAGGAACGGTTCTTGATATTTCAGTGTTTGTCTTGCTGCTATAGTGTTTTCCGCCAGAGTTTGTTGAGCTAAATATACGTGCGTGTATGCAAGTTGTTATCCAATATTAGTGGCATTGTGTTTAGTTAAGAACATCTGTGTTGGGTTTTATTGCACAGTTCTCCCGTTGCAGCATCATTTCAAGGCAGGATTATAAAGTGTTTTGCAGGAACCGTTGCAACACCACAATTACTGAACATAGTTCAGTAGTTGTGGTGTTACCTACTGAAGTGGGCTGCATATGTGGCAGTACTGTAGCGCAAGACGACTCTTGACTCTCTTAATGTAGGGTCTTCTCCAAGATGATGTTATGTTTGATTGACTTGAAATGTAGGTAAATGATTAGTTGCTGACTGGCCTTGAACTTGCAACGGTGCACTGTCACCTGTAGTGATTCGTTCAAGTCACACAAGCGCTAAACATCGATGTATTATACCCGAAATTAGTTAAACAACTAAAACCTGGATATTTCAATGTTTATTACAATAAACAGCTACATACTCATAGTAGAGGATTTTACTTCCAGTTATATATGTCAACTCAGAATTACTTGAACGAGGTAGAATCAAAATGTTCAAAATTAGGAGAAACCGATGAATATCTGACACATCTCGAGAACAAATATTGATCCAGAAAACGATCATCTCGAAATGTTCCGTAACTATCCTCTGGTGTATTTGTCCCACTTCTGAGAGGTTGTCATGCACACACTAGATGTACATCGTACCAACTCTAGAATAGTGCCTTATTGAACACACAAATGAATGGTGTTTATGCTATTATTTTGGCTCTAAGATGTACAAATGGCAGTTAGACGCTTTACCATCTGAGTGTGATAACAGTTAGACGCTTTACCATCTAAGTGTAATTGTTAGCAGTTCGACGCTTTACCATCTGCGTGTAATTGATAGCAGTTAGACGCTTTACCATCTGAGTGTAATTGTTAGTAGTTAGACGCTTTACCATCTGAGTGTCGTTGATAACAGTTACAAGCTTTACCATCTGAGTGTTATTGATAGCAGTTAGACGCTTTACCATCTTAGTGTAATTGATAGCAGTTAGACGCTCTACCATCTGAATGTAATTGTTAGCAGTTAGACGCTTTACCATCTGAGTGTAATTGTTGGCTATTAGACGCTCTACCATCTGAGTATAATTGTTCTCAGTTAGACGCTCAACCATCTGAGTGTAGTTGTTCGCAGTTAGACGCTTTACCATCTGAGTGTAATTGTTCGCAGTTAGACTTTTTACCATCTGAGTGTAATTGTTAGCAGTAAGACACTCTACCATCTGAGTGTAATTGTTAGCAGTTAGACGATTCACCTTCTGAGTGTGATTGTTCACAGTTAGACGCTTTACCATCTTAGTGTAATTGATAGCAGTTAGACGCTATACAATCTGAGTTTAATTTATAGCAGTTAGACGCTCTACCATCTCAGTGTAATTGTTAGCAGTTAGACGCTTTACCCTCTGAGTGTAATTGTTGGCAGTTAGACGCTCTACCATCTGAGTATAATTGTTCGCAGTTAGACGCTCTACCATCTGAGTGTAATTGTTAGCAGTTAGACGCTTTACCATCTGAGTGTAATTGTTGGCAGTTAGACGCTCTACCATCTGAGTATAATTGTTCCCAGTTAGACGCTCTACCATCTGAGTGTAATTGTTCGCAGTTAGACGCTCTACCATCTGAGTGTAATTGTTCGCAGTTAGACGCTCTACCATCTGAGTGTAATTGTTAGCAGTTAGACGATTCACCTTCTGAGTGTAATTGTTAATTATACCAAATATCAGTTTGACTACATTTTTTCCTTCATAATATATCAGGTCTATTCGCCCGTGCTCAGTGTTAGTATTTCAAGATTCGTGTGTCACAGTGAACAACGTCAACCATTACTAAAGAGTCACTCCTAAAATAATATTAACATATAGTTGCTTAGTAAACTGTATCCGATGCATAATCACAAAAGACGGGTACAATACATGTGGTCTTATCCATAGCCATAATACTAAGCATGGATACGGTGACCCACTGCCAGTGTCCATGGAAAAGTTACGGCACAGAGCGGAGCGACTTCCACTATAAAGATGACTCCACCATTTATTTCCTAAGGCCCCCAAAGAGTAGGGAGACCCCTGGCCCCAACACTCGCCAGAAGTTGTGGCATCCAACCATACTACTACCGCCTCCAGCCCTGCTGGAGTGACGGCCTACCCCCTCTACCTTAACAAAGATCCGATCTATAACTCCCCGAATTGATAGGCTTACATGCTAATTGTACACTCAAAGCGTTGCCGCGTTGCACAGCCAGTCCTAGCCTCTGCTTCAGCCAGAACGTTTCGCGAGGGTCCCCAGAGGCGGCAGATAACCGTCGGCCGATGTCGTGGATCAGGAGGCTGCTGGTTTTGCCGAAAACGCCGGTCGTCTCGATAGCCAAGGGCTCAAAAAGGTAGCGGTCACGAAGAGATTGATACTTATTTCTTTTTTTGTTCTCTGCCGCGTTGGCAGCTCTGCCAGCCTCTAAAGAAGTGCCAG
>SDVV010042285.1:0-10357 GCA_016164225.1 Gammarus roeselii | reverse complement strand
ATGCAAGGCATCGGAAGGTTCCAGTTTTTACTAACTTCTCACCTAGAAGATGCTGAAAAAATTCAGGGGTAATGAATAAACGAAATTTAAAACAAATTGGTTTCACAAATGAGTGCTAATAGCGTAGAAATAGCATTATAACTAAATCTATATTGATGATATCCATTATTATCAGTTATTCCCCTGCCAATAATAGTGATGGATTTCCCTACGTGATGATATTTTTTATCACAATCTTCGATGCCGCCTGACCTCGCGAATAAACGTCGTCGATGGCATGTCACGCAATTTTCACCGATATAAAAACACTTCGTTCATTAATGCGGTGATATCCACGAACATCTACAAAGACGCAATGTTTATTTCTGACTTTGGCAAATGCTCGACTTAGAGATGAACGTCAAGATCATCAAGGTCACAAGCAAGCACACCAACCTTGAAAGATGAACAAATAATGACACACTTTACTGAGCAAGTGATTGTACAATGGACATGTCCATTATTTTGCACCGAAATATTTAATTATACAAGTATTCTCAACGAACATTCTTCCATCGAAACAAACAAATAATTGCCCGTCGCAATCGGACAAAATGGGCCACATTCGTCGATTAACGCTGAATCCACCGTCGATCGACGATAAACTGAGCTCAATTGCTGGCAGTAGGGAACCTTCTGATGAGTGAAGGGTGAGTGTCATATAAATTCAGCCAAATAAAACGTTGAACTTGAATCGAGCGACGGTAAAGCACGTGATATGGGAAGACGAACTCATGACTACATATGTGAGTCTCATAAGCAAGCAACAAACCTATGGACGCTGTTCAAGTCCTGCCTTGCACGCATAGAATGCTTTGCTTCCAGCACTCTTATTAAACACTATCGATTATCGACACCGTCGTGTCCTGCAAGATCGACACTAGTAAATGTATCACCTAAATATACGGGCGGTGCCCGGCAGCTGGTGTGACCGATGGCGCCGGTCACAGACGTGCCATGCTCCATTATGAAAGCAGCTGTTGTTGATGGGAGTCGCTGTCGCAGAAGGTGAGCAAAGCGGCAGCTGCTGATAAGATTGGAGGCTTCTGCTAATTACAGGAGAGGCTGCTGTTGGTCGATAAGCGTCTTGTGTCGATGGGAGGAACGGTTGCTGTAGGTTACAGAATCGGTTGCAGTCGGTTGAGAAGGACGGAAACTGTTGGTTAAACAACTGACTGATATTGGTTAGAAAAGTGCCCTGTGGGAGCGGAGGCTGCAAAATTGGAGAAGGGTTTGAATCCAACAGATGTTGTTGGTGGAGGAGGGCGATGCTAACAACCTGAATTGAATATATACGACATATCCTGCGTTGCATGAAGAAATCAGATCGTTGACAGCAATCTAGATTTGTTATAACCATTCCACGTTGAAGTTATCTGAGAGGCTTTCATCTGGTAGTTTCCCGAAGTGAATTGTGGCAACAACGTAGGATAGAATATTTGAAAATGGAAAAATATTGAAGGAATCACGTAAGGTCTATGATATTTTATTAAGGAATTTAAAAGTAATGATGCAGGTGAACAGAAAACGACTCTATGGGACTGGTAACTGGTATCACGAATGGCATCGCTTATGGTTGCTCACAGACGATTCCGTAACGTGTTCAGCTGCAGGACTGTTGAGAAAACACACACGGTTTTCTAAGTGTAGATTGATTTTGAGAGTTATTCCATACGGTCGGGCTACTGATGATCATTTATTCGATGAATCTTAATTATAATCGGACAATCGGATATATCAATACAATTGAACACATTGTTTTCGTGTGTCACTACCTATATCGTCGGTCGCATCGGCCAAGCTGTGATCAAATAAGATGGATTACTGACGTTAATTGCATTTCAATGTTTTAAGAAAACACACAAAAAAAGTTACAGTGTTTTTCTTTCACTCCTAACGGTAAACATGCTTTCATTATTCTACACGGCGAGTATTTTACCATGCATATACTTCACATAGGACGTTATTTGTATCATCACCTGAAATAACATTTATTTGAGCCGTTTTTTCTCGAGAGCATTTAGCTTCTCGACTATCGAACGTGTGTCGCTGCTTCCCTTGCTTCAATAACTCTAGAAATGTCCGTTATTAGGAAGCATGGCTTCTCAACAAAAACAACATGAATGACGGGCCTCATCCCAAATTGGATACCCTCATGTATGTTTTAGCGCTAGTGATAGACTTTTCTATACATCCAGGTCACCTTGTCATCTCTCCTTGCCATTACCCACCAGCCACTGTTGACAAACACCCTCCTCTTTACAACCTACCCTCCCAGGGCAGCTCAGCTCGTCTGTGCCACAGGATATAATTTATTAATATTAACAGCATCGTTAAGACGCCGGTCACAGACATGGTATGCTCCATCTTGAACGCGGCTGTTGTTGATGAGAGTCGCTGCTGCAGGAGGTGAGAGAAGCAGCTGTGGAGGATGATATTGGAGGCTGCTGCTGTTTAAAGAAGAGGATGCTGTTGGTCGATAAGCGTCTGTTGTCGGTGAGAGGAACGGTTGCTGTAGGTTACTGAATCGGTTGCAGTCGTTGAGAAGAGTTGGTTAGAGAAATGCCCTGTGGGAGCGCAGGCTGCAAAATTAGACAAGCGTTTGAGTATAACAGATGTTGTTGGTAGAGGATGGCGGTGCTAACAACCTGGATTGAATATCTACGGTGTCAGTCATGAAACAATAATGTTTCGTGAAAAAAACTTCCGTATTTTTTGTTGTAAATCTTAATTCATCGTGATATTGCCACTCAGTACAGTACACCTGCGTACCCACAAGTATATGCACTTAAAAACAATTACATAAAGCTGGTACTACTAAACCTAATGATGACATAGTGGGTATTGGTCACAGAGAGGGCAGGTGTCAGGCGTCGCCACTACCCATACTGATTTGAATGAACGTAATGGAAACAGTCACTGTCATTTGAACTGCCTGCTCCATCATGGGCCAAAGTTACTACTATAGGCTTATAGCCCCTTAACAGGTATTGGGATATGCAGCAAGAATAATAAGCATCATTAATTGCAGTTTGGCAAAAAATGATTGAATAGGGCACGAAGATTAGTTGGTTACCGCTGGCGAATTTTGATGTAAACAGCTTCTTCTGGCAACTCACTACAGTGCGGGCAAATACCCCTTCGGCTTCATTTGACTGTTATTTATTTGTGATTTGGATGCTCCCGTCTAGCGCGAGCAATGATCAAAACTTAACTTCGGAAACCGTTAATTAGTCAATTCTTTTTTAAAAATTTGGGAGGGATTATCGATCAACCGTTACCGTTGGTATTTATTCTGAGATATTTTTTTTGCACCGAAAAGACTAGGACCACCTAAAAATATCCACTAAACTAAGCACAATTCAGAATTCACATTTTCTTGGTATTTAAAATAATTCCAAACTCATAAACATTTTTTTTTATGATTAAGGAAGCTGAGTCGAAAGTTTTAATTAATAAAATCCACCAGCAGCCTGATTTAATAGTGCTGGCCAATATTCTAAATGTTTTAGCTAATTTTATGAGGCATGACAGTGTGAACCAAAGAAGTGTAAATGAAACAATTCAAGTATGAGGTCATAAATAATATTTGTAAAGTTACCAAAAAATATACAAATAGAAAAATTATAAACGTTATATACACACAATTTAATGTTTCCTTGGAGTCGGCCTCCAGCCACACCTTGACCAAGTTGTGTGCAATGTCCTTGAACGATCTGCAGCTTCTTCTGCTCTCTTTTGTCTGAGTGTTGTTGCCTCCACTGATCCTGCTTATTTTGTCAGACTGCTACCTTCCCTTCGTACTTTTTTTCTCACCCTGAAGACCCTGGTATTATCATTACTTTCCAGCCAGAAAGAGCGAAAACTTGGATGAAAAGCGGATTCCAGCTGGCATTGCTCATCCTCCAGGAAGGATCTTAGCCTAATGTCGATTCCTGCCAAAGTGAATCGAACAGTCAAATACAAGTGACGGAAAGTCGTATCATTTCCAGATGCTGATAACGAACATAAGGACACCGGTCACTTTTACACAGATGGCCAGACGCACCCCTCCCACCACCCTCCTGTATCCTACTGTAACCCTTGGCAGAAAACGCTCCACGCAGGCATCGCCTGAGCTATGCGCTTTGGAAATATATCCAAGAAAGAACAAATTCAACTGTAGCAGACACCGCTACACCAGCCCTTTTTTTCCTTTACTTACTTGAATTTTCGTAAGTTTGTTGTAACGAAAATTTACCTAAAAGTTAAATCTGTACCGAAAATATTAGCATCACTAATTGACGGTGAACGGATTAACGTGTTGGTGCCCAGTATTGGTAGTTATGACAATTTCAATATATTCAATAATTAATTGCAATGCCCATTTAACTGGGGCTAGCCGCTAAGCTACGAACTCACGAAATATCGAACATAATATTTTTTTTTCAAGAAATACAATTCGGTGTAATAATTGTTGAGTGCGCTTAAATGCCTCATAGAGTGTACTTTTCTTTACATACAATAGGATATCACTTCATCTCATGCTGAACTTTCGCTTTAAAATTTTATTAGAGGAAACTGAAGGAGTAAATAATGAGTGATGCGAAATCGATCGCATAATATTTGTATTATTTTTTTTACCATTTTGTTCCATGTTTTCTTCGGATATTCAATTCTGTTGTAAACAAACTTCAAGGTTCCTTCCAGTCCCAATCCATCATTGCAGTGTTTCGCCAGTGATGGCATATGGGCGTGTTTTATGATCTTGCCTTCCAGGTTTGAACAATAAAACTTCTTGCAATAACAGAGCGAGTAGCTGTGGGATCCCCCAGGAGTCGTAGCCGGGAATGTATGTCAGCAGTGTGTGTTAGAAGACTTAGAAGAATTCAAGAACCTCAATCTGTGTGTGTAAGAGAAAACTGTTAAGGCTGCTTACGCAATGAGACTTGGAGGACATGTGGTCCTACGATCGATGTGGCTCTTCATGCTGTTCGAGGCATCTGTCTAAAGGTTTACCTGGACCCGCAAGGAGAGCCAGCATATGTCGTGGACTTTTACAAGTAAATAGAGCGGTATTTTAAATACGTCTTTGTGAGCGAGTGTTGAAACAGTATTTCCGACCACAAATACTTGCTACTCCTATAATCGTTATCTGTTCATCTCTAGGGGAACATAGGTTGATATTGTTTCGAGAAAACAAACCGCTCTACGTTGGTCAAATTGTATGTTATAACTACTACAAAACATACAAATATCTTGTAGTTCATTACATATTACTAACAAAACATGTCTGTGCTTCCGGAATCAATCTGATGATCCACATTGACAACTATTAAGTGTGTTTCATGGAAACCCTATTATCACATAGTCACATCAAATTGTTTCTGCTACATAACATGCGAATAAGGTATACGAATGATTAACCTTGTTCAGTTATATCAGCGGGATAAGATTTTGGATTGGGGAGTTGGAAAGAATTTGCTGTACCAATTCAGTCACTCTTTTATTAACCTGAGATGGATATTTCAATGAATAGCTTCTGGATATAGCTCTTTTTTTAACTCAAATCGGTGAAGATTATTCGGATGTATTAAAGTGCGTATTTTCTATCAGAAGTTATATCAATGATGTGCTATTTGTAACACCAGCCACAGCCAGACTTGGAAAATGTATGTTGCGCAGGAAAGGATTAGAGAGAAAACCTCGTTACATGTTCTGTCAATTCATAAAAAAATGTTCCCAACTTCTAATATGAAGGATCACATTTTCTATAAACCTCGTTCACCGTATGGTCTCTTCAAAAATTTTGCGGCCGCACCACTGATACAACCAAATGTGGGACTTCTTTGAACAAATGCGTCATTCCAATCGGAAAAGAAAGTTTGTGTTAAAAAAAATTGTGTGTATAAATTTATCAGCTAATTATACACACAATAAAATCGACATCATATGACCTTCTCATTGGAATATATTTCAATGCATGAAATGTTGATATATATTTGGTTATTTTTTTTAATTTGTTGATCAATCTCGAATATGGAAGTCTTCGGGAAATGTTGGTGCAGTGAGATTTTCATCACTGTATGAGCATCACAGTCGTTTGATTTCGTTACACGATTTTTCTGTTATTTCTTCGACTGATCAATATGGTAGTTGATATAAGTCTAAAATGCCCTGTTCCACTTCAGGCTTTCATAAACTTTATCAAACGTGTTAAATACATAGATGAAAGAGCCATGTACATACTCATCATTACGTCGCAAATACCCCTTAGCTCGATGGCATATGAACGGTCGTTCTTTGTTCACACAACTGTCCTAGATACGGTGCTTTAGCAGACCATCATTTTCCTGTTAGTACAACCCATATCCCGTTTCTTGCTCATGTTTTCTCAACAAAAGAGAGTCCTCGTCCAGGAGTTATTAGGACTACTTCTGATTTGTGGCAACAACTCAGGATTTGGTGATCTCACGGCCTCGTTTTTTCAACATGAAACCTAGCTAAAATTGCAAGATGGATCGCATAGTTCTGGTTTGTTTTGGAGGTTATACAGTTCTGTGTAGGTAGATGACGTTCTCTAGGTTACACAACCGTCTATAGGTAGATGACGGGCTGGAGGTTACCCTGCTCTGTCTTGGTATATGACGATTTCGATGAGCAAAAATCAAACCAGTGTTTGGTTTCCCACCAGGCCTTGATGTGGATCCTCTAAGTGTGACACGCTTTTTAACGCTCAATATTCTGGCTGTATACAATATCTTGGGAAGTAGAGTTTCCACATTTCATCTTCCTTTGATCATAGTCATAACACTGCATCTTTCGTTGACAGTTGTAGCAGAGGGTGTTTATGAAGTTTGCAAATATTAAATCGCTCTTTAATGTCAACATCAAATGAACTCCTAAGATATGAATTATTGGAACAGAGTGAAAATGAGTGGAAATCCCGTGTTTTAATGAATCAAATGACAAATTAGACAATATCTTCGAAACGAGACCGATTATTATGATCGCAGATCTGAACACTTCGGATGAAACTTGTAACTGCACGTCGAACATTTTGTTGTTCATTTCTGTCGCCACTATGCTCAGCAGTTTCTTCGGATAATCTATGGCCTCTGGCATGCGTTCCTGAACAATGGATTCCATCTCTCCCTGATACCAGTAATCGAGCGGCCTATGATCTGGGCTGATCTTCCAGGAATGACACTCGTAGGAGCAGTAGCAGAGAACAATAAGACTGACAGTGAAAGTCCTCCAACCTAAATCTGGCTACAATTTTTTTGGAAGATTCTGATATCAATAGCTCTGGCCTAACCCCATTTGTCTATTTTTTCGGAAAGAGATTAAATTAGTTTTCGATGAAAGCAACTCAACGATAATTGAATAACTGAAAAAAAAGCTAAATCAACCGCGACGGAAAGAAACAAGGAAAAAAATACTATTTGGCTTTGATTTTAAAATCACTTTGGAAAAAAAAATACTCAGTTTGCCAGCTTTTCAGCACATTACTAGGCGTGCAGGCACTTCGTGTTGTTCGCGGCATCTGAACGCCTGTTCGAATAAAATTTGTATTTTTTTTTAATGTTGCCCGAACGTCTCATGAAGATGTCTTCACCATTTATTTACTTGTGCTCCCAATGATAGGGAGCCCCTTGCCAAACGCCAACCAGCACAGTGAACTTTTCCCGTGCCAAATTATCGAATGTATTAGTAAATTGTAAGCCACAAAATCTCCAGGTCCAAACCAAGTTCATCCCATAATTTTGAAAGAAACCAAAAACGAAATCGTCGAACATTTATCAAATATTTTCACTTAATCTCTCACAAATGGCACTTGCCCCTCTCAATGGAAAGAGGCAATCGTCACCAAAAATAAAAAACTGAGATAAAAAGAGTCCTGTTAGTTATCAACCAATCAGTGTCTCGTCAGTTATTGGCCAATTGATGGAAAGTTTAATAACGTATTGAATCACATAGTTCATGCAATCAAAGAAGTTGATTGGGACTCGCAGCATGGCTTTAGACACAATCGATCCTGCCCTACGATCCAGCTACTTTTTTTCAACAATATATTTGAAATTCACGACACTAAATCTCCAACCGACATCATTTACCTTGACTTTAAAAAGCCCTTCGATACAGTCAGTCACAAGCGATTAGGTTATAAATGGCACAGCATCGGTATTCGGGGCGAGTTTAATAACTGGAGTAAATGTTGGCTTACGGACAGACTACAGCGAGTTGCACCTGACGGTGCTTTTTCCCCTTGGGGAAATGTTTACAGCGGTGTGCCTCAAGTACCCGTGATAGGTCCAGTTCTCTTCATGATATTCATGAACGATCTGGATACGAAACGTCCTTTCGAGCATTGGCAAGTTTGCAGACACTACTATACTAGGAGGGAAGAAGCAATCAAAACAAGAGTGTCAGCAAATTTAATAAGACTTGAATAAAGTTATTGATTGGTCAGAAAAGTGGCAAATGAAATTTAATGTAGACAAATGTAAAGATTCGCATAGGGTCCTCATAACCGCAAGCACGACTAGTCAATGTACGGTAAGAAACTGATTCCTGCCACTGAAGAGAGAGACTTAGATGCCATCATTAGCACGTCTTGAAAAACAGCAAGTAATGTAACGATGCTGTAAAAAAGGTAAACCAAATGCTGGGGATGATATCCCGCACTATATCGTACAGATACAGACAGTATTTTTGAACTTCACAATGCATTCGTTAGACCGCATCTCGAGTATTTCGTTCAATTCTGGCCTCCATATCATAGAATAGACGTTATTAAATTAGAGAAGGTTCAACGTAGAGCTACTAAACTTATCCTCTCGCTGCGCAATAAATCGTACGAATACAGACTACGCGAACCGTAACTTTATTCATTAGAGAAGCGTCGAGTCAGAGTTGACAGAATCTAGGTGTAGAAGAATATGAGGGCGGACCGTGACAGAAATACTTCAAAAATAATGCCAAGCTCATAAACAGGAAACCCTCCTGTAAATCTTTATTCGTCGCTAAAATGCAAGTGCGGATTACTGAGTAACACTTTAACGGGAACCTCCATTCAATCCCGTTCAGTTCAATCAACTTCACATTCGTAGAACTGTGTTTTCTTAACGCATTTATACCGTTTCTAGTACACAATGCTTTGTATCGTCATTCGGTTCTTTGCAGGTTTTTGATGCTCGCCACATCACAACGTCAACTTTCTACTTCCCGTAAACTTGATTGAATTGTTCCACAGTTTCAAGAAGTGGCGCGTCTTTTGTCTCTGGCATGAGTAGCACGAGAGCAGCAGCGCCACCCGCCATTGCGCTGTAGATCAGGGGCGGCAACCAAGCCAAGCTGGCGGGCTGTGGGGAAACACAAATACAATTACGATGGAAAACAAGTGACATCCGATGAAGCATGACAAACACTGGTTGTTCTTTGTTTGATCTTGAAGAACCACTTACTCGAGCGCGAGAATGCTTATCAAAGAAGGATCTCAGATGACGCTTGTCGCCTGGAAGAGGGTACATGTGATGTGTATCAGTTCAGGAGCCAGAAAAGGAACTCTCAAAAAGATCAACCGATAAGGATAAAATACGGAGTTATTCCGTAGGAACAACATAATTTTCCGTTAGTCGTATGGATGCAGGTCTTATAGCTTATTTTAAAATACTCATTTGACTGTACTTGCGACTTCAAAGTTTGAAATTTCTATTGACCCTTAAAACTTAATATCTGATACACAAAATCCATCACATTATACACTATTACTATACTCCTTATGTTATTATTCTATGAACTGCTCAACCATAAGAGTGTTTCAAACAAGTTTTTCGATATGATACATTCTGGTAGATGCAACCTTCAGATAAGGCGTTCATTCTTTCCACGTATTGTCAACAACAAGGCCGCCATGAAGGCTTCTCCATCGTCGTTGAGGAAGACACGACACAACTAACAGTTCATCCTAGTCAGTGGTTTAAATCAGTACTAACTCTCATAGAACTGCTTTTCAAAACATCATTAACCTAATAAATATTAAGTGAAGGGTAATTCCAAACAAGAGCAAGAACTAGGCCTAAAATCCTTGTATGATCTGATTATTGTTGTGGAGGTGAGCAACAAACGACTCTCAACGAAAAGGCTCGACGGGACCCGAATAATTATGGCGCATTTAGTTGCCGCGTTGGGCGGGGATTTTGTGGCCGATAACTAGAAATTAGTTATTGTACAGTAAAAACATTTAGGCCATGCTCTTGAAGCTCAGGGGCAGGATCGCCCACTACACATATATGGTGAAGAGCCAAGTTGTCGGACAACCCCGCGGAGGAGGGGC
>SDVV010042284.1:0-10358 GCA_016164225.1 Gammarus roeselii | reverse complement strand
ATATCATCAGAATATTTCATACATGAGATTTTTAGCAATTTTCGTGTTCGCCTGAACAAGTTAAGCGATCTACTCTCCATTCGTTGTTTCTACGTGCATATCGTATTTGCGATCGTACATCTTTAAATTTTAAGCTAAATTATCTTAAACAAACACTTTGCAAGCTCGCTTACCCTACGCTATTGATTGATGAAGCCTTGCGCAAAGCGAAGTACAGATTTGTTGACTCTCCCCCCGTAAAAGAACCCCAGAAAGAAAAATAATTGTTCTGTCTTACACGGGTGATTCTTCTAAAGTTCGTCCAATTTTCGAAGTCATAACACCGAAATTGGTGTTATGAAATATAATTCAATTGAATCAAAATTAGTTAGGACTAAACCTAAATTGAACACCGAACCAGAATGTGGGGTTTATGTAATTCCGTGTGGGCAGTGCGATTCCTGCTGTATTGGTGAGACGGGCCGTTCGCTTCCGGTCAGTATTAAGGAGCGCCGCAGCTGTGTCAGGTTCGGCAAGGAAAGTAGTGCTGTGTTTTGCCATGTTAGGGATACAGATCACACAAGAGACTGGAACCCAGGAAAATTAGTTCTCAAATCCCATAATCTTCAGGAACGTCTACTGATAGAATCCAGTGCCATTAAAACTTTACCTGATTTCAATAGTCTGCCTAGAGTCTGTTCAGTAGATGCAGCTACTAGATATATTTTACTTGTTGCCAATCCACAAATTATGAATAATGTGCCCCCCCTCACTGATGCTCTGTGAACTTGTGCTTGTCCGCGACGTCTCACTGACATGTCCTTTTAAAACTGGCGCTATTTGCTTTTATTGAAATTTTAGCATGGTAAGTTGATAAATTTTTATATCTACGTCTAAATTTGTGCCAATGTCTCTTTTGTTGCCACAGTCTTAGCCGCTGATGAGGAGCATTGTTTTGCTCTAAAATTTCGGCTAATATTTTAGATAAAAGATTTTATCTAAAGTGTGGCTTAAAACCCTCTTTAGGATATATTGTAAGTCGAACTTGGTATATTAATTTATATTAGATCGTGAGTCTTCTCCAGACCCGATTTAGTCACGTTACAACAAACGCAGCGGCAGTGAATGCAGGCCCGTCCGGCACGTCGCGTATTGAACACAACTACATAAGCCACTTCGTCGTAGATTCAAGCAGCTCATGAATGAATTTTCAAGTCATTATATCTACGAATGGAAATGACAGTATGCAGTTTTTATTCATTGAAGATGACTATAAATATACTTCACTTTCCCGAACAGTAACATGGAACAATGTATCCCCATTAGTCTGAGCCACCCGAACAGTAACATGGAACAATGTATCGCCATTAGTCTGAGCCACCCGAACAGTAACATGGAACAATGTATCGCCATTAGTCTGAGCCACCCGAACAGTAACATGGAACAATGTATCGCCATTAGTCTGAGCCACCCGAACAGTAACATGGAACAATGTATCCCCATTAGTCTGAGCCACCCGAACAGTAACATGGAACAATGTATCGTCATTAGTCTGAGCCATGTTTTTACTCACAGTAATGAAGGGTGGATCTGAAGGGTGGATCTGAAGGGTGGATCTGAAGGGTGGATCTGAAGGGTGGATATGAAGGGTGAATCTGAAGGGTGGATCTGAAGGGTGGATCTGAAGGGTGGATCTGAAGGGTGGATCTGAAGGGTGGATCTGAAGGGTGGATCTGGAGGGTGGATCTGGTTAACAGCAAACAAACAGACCCTGATTTACTAAAAAAAACTTGGATTAATAAAAAAGTGAACAAAAGAACTATGCGTCTAAATTTCTATTCAAAACATATTTACATGACAATCTTCTCACGTCCCTGAGCAAGTTTTTTGCAGAAAAAACTATCTATTTAAATATGAATATTGAAGAAAATATCACTGGTACTCGGCTAAATTACCGAAAAAATTGAACTGTATTATTTCATGTATCATTTGGGATTGAATATATCATGCACTACACCACGCATACAAATTCCTTTAAAACAATCACTCTTCCAGTCATAGACAAAATATTTATTTCATGTCGACTCCTAATAAACTATGCAATTATGTTAGAAAACTCTGTAATAGACACAAAATTGTTGTACTCATGTAAAGAAACATGGGAGTACAACATGCCTTTCAGGCCGGGCATTGCTGCAGACCGAATGGATCAGAGCTAAGCTGAGCAATTCCGTATGATGATAAATTTAGCCATTCTTCAAACTGCCGGGCGATGAATTAGGCTGCAGCGCCACGGGCGATGAATTAGGCTGCACCGCCACGGGCGATGAATTAGGCTGCACCGCCACGGGCGATGAATTAGGCTGCACCGCCACGGGCGATGAATAAGGCTGCACCGCCACGGGCGATGAATTAGGCTGTACCGCCACGGGCGATGAATTAGGCTGCACCGCCACGGGCGATGAATTAGGCTGCACCGCCACGGGCGATGAATTAGGCTGCACCGCCGCCTTGACTCGCAAAGCCATACATCGTCTTCAAATGTGCCAGAATGCCCTGTCGGGTCTCTTATTTTGTCTAAAGATTTATTTTGTTTTGAAGGTTTGATGATCGTATAACTGCGACAGTTATGACTGGTGAAAGAGTTTATATCAGAAGATTGGGCAGTTGACAGGTTAGTATTGCATTTCTAAGATTTAATATTTTACAGCCTAAAATTGAAGGCCTTATATAAGGTAATAAGGGCTTCTGTGGCAACCTAATCCTTACGTTCTAACCTATCAACTTTAACTAAACCTGAAAGACCTTAAAGAAATTTATCTTAAGTTAATAAGGCAAGACACAAACCAAATAACAGAGACAAGTCGTCCGCTGATATTAATTAACATGAGACCTTTATCATCAATGAAAATTTGAACATCGAAAAAGTTAATACCGGGGAATACTTCTGTTTGTGACAAAATTTCAAATTAAACATGGTTGAGAGAAAGAAGGAAAGACCCAAGACAAGAATAGAATCATTCTGGTCTCCTATGACGATACAAGATCAAAATTTTATGGATTGACCGGCAATCTGTTGAAAGTAGTTCAGAGTTCTTATGTTGGCATCAGAGCATGTGCAAGAGTGGGGAGCTAGGTGAGTGATTGGTCCTATGTTGGCAGCAGATCATGTGTCAGAGTGGGGAGCGAGGTGAGTGATTGGTCCTATGTTGGCAGCAGATCATGTGTCAGAGTGGGGAGCGAGGTGAGTGATTGGTCCTATGTTGGCAGCAGATCACGTGTCAGAGTGGGGAGCGAAGTGAGTGATTGGTCCTATGTTGGCAGCAGATTATGTATCAGAGTGGGGAGCGAGGTGAGTGATTGGTCCTATGTTGGCAGCAGATCACGTGTCAGAGTGGGGAGCGAAGTGAGTGATTGGTCCTATGTTGGCAGCAGATTATGTGTCAGAGTGGGGAGCGAGGTGAGTGATTGGTCCTATGTTGGCAGCAGATCATGTGTTAAAGTGCGGAGCTATGTGAGTGATTGGTTCACAGTGACAGCGAGTCTGAGACGAGGTATACGTTATGTCTCCCGGTTTGTTAAATCTCTACATGGATGGAGTGGTCAGAGAGGTGATCGCCAGTGTATTGGGGCATGGCTCGGAGCTCTTGGACACGAATGGGTGGAACTGCCAGAAAAAACAGTTAATGTTTGCAGATGACACGGCACCGGTGGCGGATTCAGAGAAGCTGTGTAGGCTATTATCTGAGTTTGTTGGAGTTTGTGAGAGGAGGAGGCCTCGAGTGAACTCGGGTAAAAGTACAGTAATGCGATGCTCGAGGCCTGTCAATGCGAGCAGAATAAGTGTTACTATTTCATTTGTTTCATGCCAAACATGTGAGAGTTAATTAGATTTTTTTTAAGGGAAGCAAGTAGATAGTTTACTATCCTCAGCAAACAAATTAGCTTAGGAAAAAACGATGCGGTAACTAAATCATCAAATAAATATGAAAAATGACAACAAGATAGATACCGGAGGAATGTTTGACGAATGATGACGATGGTAGATGGTATTTTGTTCACATCTACATATTGCTGGCGGTTAAACGTGTACCAAGTTAACCTATCAATAGCGATTCCAATTACTCCAGAAGCCCTTAATCTAGATAATGCAGATTGAGTGGTTGAACTGTACTCTCGTGAGCTTGATATCCAGCCAGTCACCGGCTTGTGGTGCAAGGAATGACACACTCATGCGCCGGCCACACTCACTCAAACGCCGGCCACACTCACTCATGCGCCGGATACACTCACTCAAGCGCCGGCCACACTCACTCATGCGCCGGCCACACTCACTCATGCGCCGGCCACACTCACTCATGCGCCGGCCACACTCACTCAAGCGCCGGCCACACTCACTCATGCGCCGGCCACACTCACTCAAGCGCCGGCCACACTCACTCATACGCCAGCCAAACTCATTAATACGATCAGCCTACACACTCCCGACTCTGATGACATCTGATTGAGCATTTTTTGTGTTTATTATATTTTCAGCCCATGGGTTGAGCTGCTGTAATGACGTCAGTCACTACAGCCACTGATGCCAGTAAGCAAGCTGCTGTGATGACGTCAGTCGCTACAGTCACTGATGCCAGTAAGCAAGCAATTGAAATGAAGTCAGTCGCTACGATCACTGATGCCAGTAAGCGAGCTGCTGTAATGACGTCAGTCACTACAGCTACTGATGCCAGTAAGCGAGCTGCTGTAATGACGTCAGTCGCTACAGTCACTGATGCCAGTGCGCGAGCTGCGGTAATGACGTCAGTCGCTACAGTCACTGATGCCAGTAAGCGAGCTGCTGTAATTACGTTAGTCGGTACAGTCACTGATGCCAGTAAGCGAGCTGATGTAATGACGTCAGTCTCTACATCACTGATGCCAGCAAGTGAGCTGCTGTAATGACGTGAGTCACTACAGCTACTGATGCCAGTAAGCGAGCTGCTCTAATGACGTCAGTCGCTACAGTCCCTGATGCCAGTAAGCGAGCTGCTGTAATGACGTCAGTCGCTACAGTCACTGATGCCAGTAAGCAAGCAACTGAAATGAAGTCAGTCGCTACGATCACTGATTCCAGTAAGCGAGCTGCTGTAATGACGTCAGTCGCTACAGTCACTGATGACAGTAGCGAGCTGTTGTAATGACGTCAGTAACTACAGCTACTGATGCCAGTAGTCGAGCTGCTGTAGTGACGTTAGTCGCTACAGTCACTGATGCCAGTAAGCGAGCTGCTGTGATGACGTCAGCCTCTACATCACCTGATGCCAGTAAGCGAGCTGCTGCAATGACGTCAGTCGCTACAGCCACTGATGCCAGTGAGCGAGCTGCTGTAATCACGTCAGTCGCTACAGCCACTGATGCCAGTATGCGAGCTGCTGAAATGGCGTCAGTCGCTACAGCCACTGATGCCAGTGAGCGAGCTGCTGTAATGACGTCAGTTGCTACAGTCACTGATGCCAGTAAGCGAGCTGCTGTAATGGCGTCCGTCGCAACAGTCACTGATGCCAGTAAGGGAGCTGCTGTAATGACGTCAGCCGCTACAGCACCTGATGCCAGTAAGCGAGCTGCTGTAATGACGTCAGTCGCTACAGTCACTGATGCCAGTAAGCGAGCTGCTGTAATGACGTCAGTCGCTACAGTCACTGATGACAGTAGCGAGCTGTTGTAATGACGTCAGTCGCTACAGTCACTGATGCCAGTAAGCGAGCTGCTGTAATGACGTCAGTCGCTACAGTCACTGATGCCAGTAAGCGAGCTGCTGTAATGACGTCAGTCACAACAGCTACTGATGCCAGTAAGCGAGCTGCTGTAATGACGTTAGTCGCTACAGTCACTGATGCCAGTAAGCGAGCTGCTGTAATGACGTCAGCCTCTACATCACCTGATGCCAGTAAGCGAGCTGCTGCAATGACGTCAGTCGCTACAGCCACTGATGCCAGTGAGCGAGCTGCTGTAATGACGTCAGTTGCTACAGTCACTGATGCCAGTAAGCGAGCTGCTGTAATGGCGTCCGTCGCTACAGTCACTGATGCCAGTAAGCGAGCTGCTATAATGACGTCAGCCGCTACAGCATCTGATGCCAGTAAGCGAACTGCTGTAATGACGTCAGTCGCTACAGCCACTGATGCCAGTAACCGAGCTGCTGTAATGACGTCAGCCTCTACATCCACTGATGCCAGTAACCAAGCTGCTGTAATGACGTCAGTCACTACAGCTACTGATGCCAGTAACCGAGCTGCTGTAATGACGTCAGTCGCTACAGCCACTAATGCCAGTAACCGAGCTCTGTAATGACGTCAGCCTCTACAGTCACTGATGTCAGTAACCAAGCTGCTGTAATGACGTCAGTCACTACAGCTACTGATGCCAGTAAGCGAGCTGCTGTAATGACGTTAGTCGCTACAGTCACTGATGCCAGTAAGCGAGCTGCTGTAATGACGTCAGCCTCTACATCACCTGATGCCAGTAAGCGAGCTGCTGTAATGACGTCAGTCACTACAGCTACTGATGCCAGTAAGCGAGCTGATGTAATGACGTCAGTCGCTACAGTCACTGATGCCAGTAAGCGAGCTGCTGTAATGACGTCAGTCGCTACAGTCACTGATGCCAGTAAGCAAGCAACTGAAATGAAGTCAGTCGCTACGATCACTGATACCAGTAAGCGAGCTGCTGTAATGACGTCAGTCGCTACAGTCACTGATGACAGTAGCGAGCTGTTGTAATGACGTCAGTCACTACAGCTACTGATGACAGTAAGCGAGCTGCTGTAATGACGTTAGTCGCTACAGTCACTGATGCCAGTAAGCGAGCTGCTGTAATGACGTCAGTCACTACAACCACTGATGCCAGTAACCGAGCTGCTGTAAGGACGTCAGTCGCTACAGCCACTGATGCCAGTAACCTAGCTGCTGTAATGACGTCAGTCACTACAGCTACTGATGCCAGTTAGCAAGCAACTGTAATGAAGTCAGTCGCTACAAACACTGATGCCAGTAAGCGAGCTGCTGTAATGACGTCAGTCGCTACAGCTACTGATGCCAGTAAGCGAGCTGCTGTAATGACGTTAGTCACAACAGTCGCTGATGACAGTCAGCAAGCTGCTGTAATGACGTCAGTCGCTACAGTCACTGATGCCAGTAAGCAAGCAAATGTAATGAAGGCAGTCGCTACAGTCACTGATGCCAGTAAGCGAGCTGCTGTAATGACGTCAGTCGCTACAGTCACTGATGCCAATAAGCGAGCTGCTGTAATGACGTCAGTCGCTACAGTCACTAATGCCAGTAAGCGAGCTGCTGTAATGACGTCAGTCGCTACAGTCACTGATGCCAGTAAGCGAGCTGCTGTAATGACGTCTGTCGCTATAGTCACTGATGCCAGTAAGCAAGCTGCTGTAATGACGTCAGTAACTACAGTCACTGATGCCAGTTAGTGAGCTGCTGTAATGACGTCAGTCGCTACAGTCACTGATGCCAGTAACCGAGCTGCTGTAATGACGTCAGTCGCTACAGTTACTGATGACCGTAGCGAGCTGCTGTAATGACGTCAGTCACTACAGCTACTGATGCCAGTAAGCGAGCTGCTGTAATGACGTCAGTCGCTACAGCCACTGATGCCAGTAAGCGAGCTGCTGTAATGACGTCAGTCGCTACAGTCACTTGTGTCAGTAAGCAAGCTGCTGTAATGACGTCAGTCGCTACAGTCACTGATGCCAGTAAGCGAGCCGCTGTAATGACGTCAGTCGCTACAGTCACTGATGCCAGTAACCGAGCTGCTGTAATGACGTCAGTCGCTACAGTCACTGATGACAGTAGCGAGCTGCGGTAATGACGTCAGTCACTACAGCTACTGATGCCAGTAAGCGAGCTGCTGTAATGACGACAGTCGCTACAGCTACTGATGCCAGTAAGCGAGCTGCTGTAATGACGTTAGTCGCTACAGTCACTGATGCCAGTAAGCGAGCTGCTGTAATGACGTCAGCCTCTACATCACCTGATGCCAGAAAGCGAGCTGCTGCAATGACGTCAGTCGCTACAGCCACTGATGCCAGTGAGCGAGCTGCTGTAATGACGTCAGTTGCTACAGTCACTGATGCCAGTAAGCGAGCTGCTGTAATGGCGTCCGTCGCTACAGTCACTGATGCCAGTAAGCGAGCTGCTGTAATGACGTCAGCCGCTACAGCACCTGATGCCAGTAAGCGAGCTGCTGTAATGACGTCAGTCGCTACAGCCACTGATGCCAGTAATCGAGCTGCTGTAATGACGTCAGCCTCTACAGCCACTGATGCCAGTAACCAAGCTGCTCTAATGACGTCAGTCACTACAGCTACTGATGCCAGTAACCGAGCTGCTGTAATGACGTCAGTCGCTACAGAAACTGATGCCAGTAACCGAGCTCTGTAATGACGTCAGCCTCTACAGTCACTGATGTCAGTAACCAAGCTGCTGTAATAACGTCAGTCACTACAGCTACTGATGCCAGTAAGCGAGCTGCTGTAATGACGTTAGTCGCTACAGTCACTGATGCCAGTAAGCGAGCTGCTGTAATGACGTCAGCCTCTACATCACCTGATGCCAGTAAGCGAGCTGCTGTAATGACGTCAGTCACTACAGCTACTGATGCCAGTAAGCGAGCTGATGTAATGACGTCAGTCGCTACAGTCACTGATGCCAGTAAGCGAGCTGCTGTAATGACGTCGGTCGCTACAGTCACTGATGCCAGTAAGCAAGCAACTGAAATGAAGTCAGTCGCTACGATCACTGATGCCAGTAAGCGAGCTGCTGTAATGACGTCAGTCGCTACTGTCACTGATGACAGTAGCGAGCTGTTGTAATGACGCCAGTCACTACAGCTACTGATGCCAGTAAGCGAGCTGCTGTAATGACGTTAGTCGCTATTGTCACTGATGCCAGTAAGCGAGCTGCTGTAATGACGCCAGCCTCTACATCACCTGATGCCAGTAAGCGAGCTGCTGTAATGACGTCAGTCGCTATAGCCACTGATGCCAGTGAGCGAGCTTCTGTAATGACGTCAGTCGCTACAGCCACTGATGCCAGTAAGCGAACTGCTGAAATAACGTCAATTGCTACAGTCACCTATGCCAGTAAGCAAGCTGCTGTAATGGCGTCCAACACTACAGTCACTGATGCCAGTAAGCGAGCTGTTGTAATGACGTCAGCCGCTACAGCACCTGATGCCAGAAAGCGAGCTGCTGTAATGGCGTCAGTCGCTACAGCCACTGATGCCAGTAACCGAGCTGCTGTAATGACGTCAGCCTCTACAGCCACTGATGCCAGTAACCTAGCTGCTGTAATGACGTCAGTCACTACAGCTACTGATGCCAGTTAGCAAGCAACTGTAATGAAGTCAGTCGCTACAAACACTGATGCCAGTAAGCGAGCTGCTGTAATGACGTCAGTCACTACAGCTACTGATGCCAGTAAGCGAGCTGCTGTAATGACGTTAGTCACTACAGTCGCTGATGCCAGTCAGCGAGCTGCTGTAATGACGTCAGTCGCTACAGTCACTGATGCCAGTAAGCAAGCAAATGTAATGAAGTCAGTCGCTACAGTCACTGATGCCAGTAACCGAGCTGCTGTAATGACGTCAGTCGCTACAGTCACTGATGACAGTAGCGAGCTGCGGTAATGACGTCAGTCACTACAGCTACTGATGCCAGTAAGCGAGCTGCTGTAATGACGTCAGTCGCTACAGCCACTGATGCCAGTAAGCGAGCTGCTGTAATGACGTCAGTCGCTGCAGTCACTTGTGTCAGTAAGCAAGCTGCTGTAATGACGTTAGTCGCTACAGTCACTGATACCAGTAAGCGAGCTGCTGTAATGACGTCAGTCACTACAGCCACTGATGCCAGTAAGCAAGCTGCTGTAATGACGTCAGTCGATACAGTCACTGATGCCAGTAAGCGAGCTGCTGTAATGACGTCAGTCGCTACAGTCACTGATGCCAGTAAGCGAGCTGCTGTAATGTCGTCAGTCACTACAGCCACTGTTGCCAGTAAGCGAGCTGCTGAAATGACGTATGCAGGGCAAGAAATGGGTCCCTTGTGAAAAAGTTATTAATCATCACAATCGAGCTAATAATATTCCTGTTCCCGGAATAATGAGCTTTTGCTTTTCTGTTCAAGTTTCATGGCCACAGTTCAGCTAGTTATATTCCCTTTATCAAGTTGATATGCATGGATTAGAGACCATACTTCCACGAGTGATAGATGCCTTGTGCTGCATCACCAGCTGCCCCTCAGACGCTACACTGAGGGAGGCGGAGGCCACTGCTGATGTTGGTGAGCATTGCCCTCAGTGGGAATAAGTCAGGACAATGCCGTT
>SDVV010042283.1:0-10358 GCA_016164225.1 Gammarus roeselii | reverse complement strand
TTCACTCTAGATGCAAACGGAGTGACTAGGAACAATGGATACAAAATCGTTGGGAAACGTTTCTCACTCGACATCACGCGTAATTTCTTCACGTATAGAGTTGTCGAAGAATGGAACAAACTTCCAGCGGAGGTTGTAAACAGCAATACAATCGAAACGTTCAAGTCGCGGCTCGATAAGTTCTACATAAATCGCCGATAAATAGCTAAACCGTTCCATTTCCTGTTGTTATAAATATATTAGAAATGGCACGTGAAGCTCTCTTAGACGTTCTACTTCAAAACTAATTCTCTTGCCACCATAAGGCAACCTAGTTTGGGCCAATAGGCCTCTTAGACGTTCTACTCCAGAACTAACACTCTTGCTACCAAAAGGCAGCCTAGTTTGGGCCAATAGGCCTGTTGTTGTCTTCCTACACTTGTAAACACTTGTAAACCAGTCACCGCACTGAGACAACTCCAACATAACCGTAGCATGAAACAGATGCAGTCACCAGTCACCGCACTCTGAGACAACTCCCACATAGCCGTAGCATGAAACAGTCACAATCACCACTCACCGCACTCTGAGGCAACTCCCGCATAACCGTAGCATGAAACAGATGCAGTCACGAGTCACCGCACTCTGAGACAACTCCCACATAACCGTAGCATGAAACAGATGCAGTCACCAGTCACCGCACTCTGAGACAACTCCCACATGACCGTAGTATGAAACAGACGCAGTCAACAGTCACCGCAATCTGAGACAACTCCCACATAACAGTAGCAGGAAACAGACGCAGTCATCAGTCACCGCACGCTGAGAGAACTCCCACATAACCGTAACATGAAACAGATGCAGTCACCAATCACCGCACTCTGAGACAACTCCCACATAACCGTAGCAGGAAACAGAAGCAGTCATCAGTCACCGCACTCTGAGACAACTCCCACATAACCGTAGCATGAAACAGATGCAGTCACCAGTCACCGCACTCTGAGACAACTCCCACATAGCCGTAGCATGAAACAGTCATAGTCACCACTCACCGCACTCTGAGGCAACTCCCACATAACCGTAGCATGAAACAGATGCAGTCACCAGTCACCGCACTCTGAGACATCTCCCCCACGACCGAATCATGAAACAGATGCAGTCACCAGTCACCGCACTCTGAGACAACTTCCACATGACCGTAGCACGAAACAGATGCAGTCACCAGTCACCGCACTCTGAGACAACTTCCACATAGCCGTAGCATGAAACAGATGTAGTCACCAGTCACCGCACTCTGAGACAACTTCCACATAGCCGTAGCATGAAACAGATGCAGTCACCAGTCCCCGCACTCTGAGACAACTCCCACATAGCCGTTGCATGAAACAGTCGCAGTCACCAGTCACCGCACTCTGAGACAGACAACTCCCACATAGCCGTAGCATGAAACAGATGCAGTCACCAGTCACCGCACTCTGAGACAACTCCCGCATAACCGCAGCATGGAACAGATGCAGTCACCACTCACCGCACTCTGAGGCCGTACAGTGTTGTGCAACTTATCTTGATACATTTGTCAATTATAATATCGGGAATAAAAATGTTCTGAAACTGTACCTAGATGGTATGTTGTGCCTACGACTGCCTACAGAGAAGCAGTCGCTTCCATCACCAACTGCAACTAAGACTGCAGTCCGGGACAGGGGAGTTATCGGTCCATGTTTCTCCGGGCAGGATGTGGCGGGCGATTTATAGGGTCTGGATACTGGCCCACCGAAGATGGAACAGTGCCATGACACCGTTAGAAATTGTATTTTGTATAGAACGAACACAAATTTTTACGTGAACGATTTTTTTTTCATGAATTGACACTATTTGGTGGGTCCCTCACCTATTACTTCCCCACCCCCCTCATTTCTGTTGCGGGCCATTATGATTTGTTAGAGTTAATAATTCACATGACCTACACAAAACATACGTTCCACTGATGGACAATCCAATGATATCTGACACACCGCACATCCATCATAGTGAAAGCTAGTTAATGACGCTCCAAGTCGGTCAAGGTCTAGTCTGCATCGCCATCTTTGCTTTATTTTTCGCCCAACTTGAAATAGTAAATTGCGGAGAGGCAATGAGGCTAAAATAAAGACAGCTGGCCGTTGAGACAAGTCTTGACAGCTGGCCGTTGAGACAGGTCTTGACAGCTGGCCGTTGAGACAGGTCTTGACAGCTGGCCGTTGAGACAGGTCTTGACAGCTGGCTGTTGAGACAGGCCTTGACAGCTGGCCGTTGAGAGACAGGTCTTATTCCAGCAAATTTTTGTAAGTTCTCTAAAAGGATAGGTTCTCTGAACTAGTTTTGTGCGGTCTATCAAACCTTTTCTCCACCGACCGGCCTAAGCGCCCTTGACTTCTTCATGAAGCACAAGTTACTGTTTGATGAAATACTTGAGTACTCCTCAATTGGATTTCAATAACGAAAAATGTTTTTTTTCCGATTGGTCTGAAGATCGTTGCATGAAGAATGGATGGAACTTCTTGCACTGACATCATCTAATTATAAGCCTTTGACAAAAATGTATCACATACCGTATTGCACTCAACAGAACCATTATCAATTTCCTGGCATTGTTTGAGATGAGTTGATTTACTCAACTCCGTGTACCAACCCTATATTCTTTTGTCTCATATCCTGCTTACCTTCAGTTGAAACAGCGGCTGTGTGTCGTCCAGAGGCCGGCACGGCGTTTGTATGCCGCCCAGAAACAGGCACGGCACTTGTATGTCGTCCAGAGGCCGACGGCGTTTGTATGCAGCCCAGAGACAGGCACGGCACTTGTATGTCGTCCAGAGGCCGGCACGGCGTTTGTAGGCTGTCCAGAGGCCGGCACGGCGTTTGTATACCGTCCAGAGGCCGGCACGGCGCTTGCATGCCGTCCAGAGGCCGACGGCGTTTGTATGTCGTCCAGAGGCCGGCACGGCGTTTGTATGCCGCCCAGAGGCCAGCACGGTGTTTGTATGTCGTCCAGAGGCCGGCACGGCGTTTGTATGCCGTCCAGAGGCCGGCTCGGCGCTTGTATGCCGTTCAGAGGCCGGCACGGCATTTGTATACCGTCTACAGGCCGGCACGGCGTTTGTATGCCATATAGAGACCGGCACGACGTTTGTATGTCGTCGAGGGCCCGCATGGCGTTTGTGTGTCGTCCAGAGGCCGGCACGGTGTGTGTGTGTCGTCCAGAGGTCGTCACAGCATTTGTGTGCAGTTCAGAAACCGACACAACTTATTTGTGCTGTTCCCGACACAGCATCTGTCTGCGCTCCAGAGAATGGCACATAGTCTGTGTGTTCTCCAAAGGCCGGCACATTGTCTTTGTACCCTCCGGAGGCCGACACATAATCTGTGTGTCCTCCAAAGGCCGGTAGAGCGTTTGTGGGCCGTCCAGAGGCCGGCACATCGTCTGTGTGCTGTCCAGGAGCCGACAGAGTGAATGTGTGACCCTCCCGACACCTGAAAGGCTGTCAGTGTCCTCAGATGAGGCCCAGACATGGACCCCGTGATTAAATGAGCCCCACTACCTGCCGTCCATGTTGACCCAAGCCAAATGGTGCCTTGCTTTGACCGCTCTGCTACAAACTGCGTTACCTTGGTCACTATAAACTGAACCTCGGCAGCCTCGGCCACAATAAACTGTAAATTGCACTGTGACGCTTTTGTACAAATCGTGGGACCCTGGCCACGTCAATTTGCATCCCAGCGACTCAGTTTAGCAGCCTTAATGCGTTCAACAGAGGAATCAAGCTTAACAATAATGAACTTTATGGTATTAAGGTCAATCGGGAGAGCTCGATGTGACGATTTTTGAAAACTACTAGAATATGATTTTGTAACACACAACAGCAATAAAATCATCTTCGATGACATAAATTTGAAATTAATGTTTAGATGCACTTTATTAGCTTGTTATTATATGCTTGTTAAAATAACGGCCTTTCATCGTCTTTGCCTGTACAGTTGAACAAATCGTAATGTAATTTTTATAGGCAGAATATTTCGTGTAGACAGCTTTGGAACAACATCAATCCAATTGATGCATGGACCTCAGGAGAACAACTAATTATTTTGGCTTTTAATTATTCACTTTACTTCAATATGCTGAGTATAAGTTAGATATACAATGCATACAGACCGTGGTGATGTAAATCTAAAACCCCGTATAATAAAATAACGTGGGATCCATCAGTTCATTTGTATTACCAATGCAATTGGATTCATAACTTTTCGAAATCCCATTACAGTCCACCGTGAGAATTTTAATTGCGAGAAAAATACGTTAATCTTGCAGATTAAAGTTAACTTTCTAAATGTCAAAATAAGGGATTTCGCAAAGGCAAATTCTCGACACAAAACCTCATCACTGCTTTATTTCGTACGCAAGCGTCCTCCGTGCCTCAATTACACTGTTCAGAATAACCCCCTGGTGATCGGACAAATGTTTAGAAAATGTCGCTAGATACAGTATTCTATCCATCACTGTATCTAGATACAATATCGTGTCCAACACTGTATCTAGATACAGTACCGTGTCCAACTCTGGGCGTCCTAACTGGTCCTGTACAGCCTCTCCAGCGGTGCCCTGGCGAGAGCCTCTATAGGCCATGGCTCCTGCACCCCTCGGGCCTGACAGCATGAGCAGTGCCAGTCCCGTGTATAGCCGCTCCAGCGGTGCCCTGACGAGAGCCTCTACAGGCCATAACTCCTGCACCTCGGGCCTGACAGCATGAGCCGCTCCAGCGGTGCCCTGACGAGAACCTCTGTAGGCCATGGCTCCTGCACCTCGGGCCTGGCAGCATGAGCAGTGCCAGTCCCGTGTATGGCCGCTCAAGCGGTGCCCTGACGAGAGCCTCTATAGGCCATGGCTCCTGCACCTCGGGCCTGACAGCATGAGCCGCTCCAGCGGTGCCGTGACGAGAGCCTCTATAGGCTATGGCTCCTGCACCTCGGGCCTGACAGCATGAGCCGCTCCAGCGGTGCCTTGACGAGAGCCTCTATAGGCCATGGCTCCTGCACCCCTCGCGCCTGACAGCATGAGCAGTGCCAGTCCCGTGTGTAGTGTAAATTGATCAATGAAAGTATTGAAATTATTATTGTTATTGTACAGCTATAATTTACACCGTTTGTCTGTGGGTTTCAAATTCTGAAATTTATCAAATGATCGGTTACCAGCATTTGATGAATAACAAATGAAGAATTTTAATGTAGAAATGAATAACAAAAGAACAATTTCAAGTTGCAGAATAAACGTTCGATCTGACAATGTCACAGTGCATCATTGAAGAACGACTTGGTTATGAGAATTAGAAGTGAATCTACGAAAAAGTTTAATACTCTGAATGAATTTTCTTAAGTTGATGCTGACGTTAGGGCTATGCTGCGTCGTCAATAAAGGTTGCGTCAGGCACGTATCGAAACAAAATCATTTGGTATTTTAATATGTGACAGACTTATCTTAAATAAATGGTAACCAAGATATTTGTATCTAGTAATGTAAGTACCGTACGTGTCGTCTATTTAAAAAAAAGAATGTAGGCAAAATATTTTTCAGGATACGTTTGTGGTTTCAAGGGAATATTTTAATGGATTTAACACCTTTGATACCAGACGACCTATTTACTGATTTATGGTTGTATTATATTCTACCTCCCCCCTCTATCCTCCTTCAGAAATTACTAAACAAAATATCCACATAAGTCTCTCTCGTTTCGTTGAAACACTTCATTCAAGCAACACTTGCCCTATCACTGATAGCTCCTCACACTATTACTCCCAGTTTCAGTCAATCAACAACACTCACCCGTTCTGGCCTAGCACTTCATCCAAGCAATACTCGCCCTATCACCGCTAGTTACTGTATAAAAACATCTCACCAATCACCCACTCCTCACCCCAACTACAGTCAATCAATAACACTCACTCACTCACTCCTCCCTCCTCACCATATCACCACTTACCAACTCTTCACTCTAGCATTTTTAATTCCAGTCTATCATCTCCACCTAATTTCAACCTATCACCATCCATTCCTCGCCCTATCACCCTTGTTCAAGTCTACCACCGCCACCCAGTTCCAGTCTATTACCCCCCTCACTCATTCCTTACCTCATCACCCCTTGTTCGAGTCTATCACCCCCCACTCATTCCTCACCCTGTCACCCATTGTTCGAGTTCATCACCTCCCCCTCCCCCCACTCATTCCTCACCCTATCACCCTTTGTTCGAGTCTATCACCCCCGTCCAATTCCATAATGTATCCGAAATGGGCCTTCCAAGAAGAACTTCTCCACTTTTCTTAACACATCTCCTGGAATTTACACAGCCTTCCTGCCAATAACTGACTAATAAATTCTACCTTTATTGGGAGTTAGCATAAGGAGGAGTTGTTCGTGGGTCTGGCAGAGCAGAGAGACCCCCAGTGCATCTGGCACCAAGTGCCTCTTCTGTCCCCAGAACCGTCTCAAGTTTGCTGCAAGGACTCATTAATTCAATCAAGTGGTATGTAGGAGTTTATATTGTATTTTTTTATTGAAGAGGTGCTCACGCGAATACGTTTTTTTTTTTTTGCAGTTGATTTGTTGATATCATTTTGTTATTCTCAACATTTCAATCTGTCTATTTAGATCAGTTAACATGACGTGGATCGAAATAGATCGTCTTTATCTTCAATCCAAATTACTGTCTTTCGTTCATGAATAAAGTTGGGTTCCGAGGCAAAAATTAAGGCGTGATTGTCATTTGTTGACTGATGAACCATCAATCACCAGCTGAGTGCCAGCGCTTTGGAGGATGACTATGATCGTGCGACTGTTCCAGGGCTCATAAAGATTGACAAAAAAAAATCGTCCAGCAAAAAATGTGGGGAAAAAATATAATGTAAATTTTTGGGACGATTTTTAAGAAGCATTATGTTCATGGAATCAATTTCAAATCGGACAAGGAGATCGGAACTTTCCTCTCAGTAGTTTATCACTATCAAGAAAAGTCACATAGTCCGTTTCGCAGTACTGTCGCAAGGGTGACTCGCTGTGACAAGCCCAGAGTAACTCGCGTGACAATGTTGCCAAACGGCTCTGGAGTCAAGTAAGGGTGACATTTCTAGTAAGAGGGAAATATGAAATTTTTAAAATACTCAAAGTCGTGTGATTAATCAACCATCAAGCATTGTTTGTCAATCCTGCGATATTATAATTCTACATTCAGTGACAACCCGGCAGCAGCTGGTCACATCACAGATCAAAGCAGGACAGAATGCCATAAGTGATTTGTGGAAATGTACTCAATTTATAAAAAAAAAACGTCTTCACTGTCAAGTGGTATATTCAAACCCTTTTTTGATGCATCTTCGTAAAACCAGTCTGATAATTTGTTATCATTTCTTATTCAGTATGCGATTTGGATGACTTGTTCGTCGATCTCAACCTAAACACTTCCAAATGATAGTATGCCCGAGAGTGCTGTTAAGGACCAACGTACATGACGGATAAGACTCTTTAAACAAACGCAACCCTAACATAATACACTTCGAGTATCCTCAAAAGTGTTTCAATCGATCAACATACGGGAGTGCGATGACTTTTTCAACGCAGGTAACCCAAACCTGAGACTAAATAAAGCAGCTACACCATCGACCACCAAGTCACCCTGACTAAACACCCTCACAGACCCGGGCGGGCGGGGGATAACTTTTTTTCCAAGGGATGGACGGTTTCCTAAAATTAGATTAGATCGATGAAGGCTAACGAGCCCGTGCTGAGAGTGGGATCTTCCTGGACAAAGAGAAGGTAAGATCAGAGACTTAGTCAGCGATCTTAAGAAGAAGAAGGTACATAGTTTGTCTACCAAGTCATGTTGGATTGTCGTGCCGAATACGAGGACTTCCCATGCCAAACGATTAAGAGGTGGTGTCTGAATCAAGGTCGCAATTCAAGGCATTTCAGTTGACCTTCGAGCTCTCTTTGAGGTATCGTGGGTCGCAGTAGACAAGTTCTGCGCTAGATGAAAATAATAGTATTTCCATTTTTCGATCGATAGCCCATCACTGAAGCCCCCCCCCCTCTGATTACTACTACTGAACAGACTTCCTGACATTGATTTTGATGGTCTGACATTTAAGTATACTGCGATACCGCATGTCGAGCA
The DNA here is from genome assembly GCA_016164225.1 of Gammarus roeselii. NCBI lineage: Eukaryota > Metazoa > Arthropoda > Malacostraca > Amphipoda > Gammaridae > Gammarus > Gammarus roeselii. The sequence continues at coordinate 2,183 of SDVV010042283.1, read as the reverse complement.
CTGATATCCTTCAAACGTAGCATTGGGCTTCAGTGAATAAGACTGGAACTCATCCTATGTCGAGTCTCATTCATCGTAAAGAAGGATAGCTCGGTACAGTACGAAACTTTTCCACTACTATCAGCGAATAGACAACCCAATATGTATATTATACAGTCTATGCATCTTCAGACAACACATTCTGCTGTTAAGGGACATTGCTATACATCACAGTTTTATGCATTTTGCTACTTTAGAGAACTGCTATAGATGTTGCTGTTGTTTTTCACTGCTATACATACTGTTATTACGAGGAACTTTGTGTTACTGCTATACATTCTGCCGCTTTTAGGCACTGCTATTCATTTTTCTGTTGCGCGGCACTGCTATACATCGATGCAATGCGACGCTGCTGTAGATTCTGCTGCAGTAAGGCATTGCAATACAATTTGTTGTGGCGAGGCACTGCGATTTATTCTGCTGGGCTATGGCACTGCAGTACAATTATCTATGTTGTGGCACTGCAGTAAAATCATCTATGTTGTGGCACTGCAGTACAATCATCTATGTTGTGGCACTTCCGTACAATCATCTATGTTGTGTCACTGCAGTACAATCATCGATGTTGTGGCACTGCAGTACAATCATCGATGTTGTTGCACTGCAGTACAATCATCTATGTTGTGGCACTGCAGTACAATCATCGGTGTTGTGGCACTGCAGTACAATCATCGATGTTGTGGCACTGCAGTACAATCATCGATGTTGTGGCACTGTAGTACAATCATCGATGTTGTGGCACTGCAGTACAATCATCTATGTTGTAGCACTGCAGTACAATCATCGATGTTGTGGCACTGCAGTACAATCATCTGTGTTGTGGCACTGCAGTACAATCATCTATGTTGTAGCACTGCAGTACAATCATCGATGTTGTGGCACTGCAGTACAATCATCTATGTTGTGGCTCTGCAGTACAATCATCTATGTTGTGGCACTGCAGTACAATCATCGGTGTTGTGGAACTACAGTACAATCATCAATGTTGTGGCACTGCAGTACAATCATCGATGTTGTGGCACTGTAGTACAATCATCAATGTTGTGACACTGCAGTACAATCATCAATGTTGTGACACTGCAGTACAATCATCAATGTTGTGGCACTGCAGTACAATCACCTATGTTGTGGCACTGCAGTACAATCATCTATGGTGTAGCACTGCAGTACAATCATCGATGTTGTGGCACTGCTACTTATTCTGCTGCTAAGTGACACTGCTCTTCATTCTTGTGCAGCCTGACACCACTATACATTCTACTCCTCCGTGGCACTTCTGTACATTCTGCTGCTATGTGATCCTCCGTTATCGTTATTTTGTAGATGGCCGTGCATTCTTGAAATAACAGTTTTTGATAGATAAAACTAATACTTTCTCGCCATATACTCGTCATTTATGTTTAATAAATGATCTGTTTCCTCGCAATTTTCTGCTCTTACACACTTTACCAAATCTCAGATACCGGTCTACACATCTTCTCTGAATCTGCCACCAGCTCCGTATCATCAGTAAACAACAACTCTCTGGACTACCATCTCTGCTCATTTGCTCCTACAACTTTAACCTCAAAGTTTAATGTTTTATGTACCTGGCCTCCCATAACTGAGATGAAATCTAGAGTGGAGGAATGGTATAAAGCGTCGAGTGCATTGAAAAGTGTAATGAGCTGTCAGACATTGGGCATGGGAGCAAAGTGATGGTTGTATGAGGGGGAAGTTCTACCAACGGTGCACTACCGGGCTGAGACGTGACAGGCAAGAACGGAAGAGAGAAAAAGTTGGGTGCTTACGAGAAAAAATGTTTGAGAAGTACTGTGTGGCCTGAGTGACGCTGAGGGATGGAGTCAATAATGATGTTGCTTTAATTCAAACGAGGATGGTGAGGAAGTTAAACAGAGTCGGTTGACGTGTTCTAAGATGGTTTCGACTCATGATGAGGATGGATGATGGAAGATTGATGTAAAACAAGATGAAAGCAAAAGCAACTGTACGTATGCCTAGATGAAGACCGAAGATTAGATGGACGAATGGCGTGAAGCAGACTTCAAAGAGGAGAGACATCACTGCGGAGATAGCGAGAGAGCGAGCAATGAGTAGGCGTGAGTGAAAAATTATTGCTAATGGATATTGTTAATATATATATA
>SDVV010042282.1:0-10358 GCA_016164225.1 Gammarus roeselii | reverse complement strand
TTTATGTGGAATTTGGGCAGTTTTTTGGAATTTCGATCAGTTAACTCATACAGTTTTAGGCATTTTGAGTATTTTAGGCTTGCAGCTTCCACATTATTTCAGGCATAAGGGGGTCGGTTGTTGCATCATTGTGGTAGTTTTATATGTATATATGACACATCTGTTACGATTAAACCGTGGTTACTTTAGTTAAAGAGATGTTAATTCAACCCTGTTATGGACTGATGTTGTGGGTAATTTCATAAGATTTTGTATGTACTATACCGTATTTATTATAGGTTTCTGTTGTGTCGCCTGCATGTCTTGGTATCTTATAAACATTTCTTGTTTGTTTGAATACATACTAGTTCATTCTCATTCATCACGTTTTTAATGTATGTTTTGGGTATGGTAGAGAGTTAATCTTCTTGCTTTGTTTCATCTCGTATGATTCAGTATGGGTCTTTCAGTTTTCTAGGTTTTCTGTTGAATTTCGATCTTCAATGCAATTTGTTAGTTATTTATACAATATCAGAATATGTTATGTATGTATCTACATTATAGCACATTATTTCAGGTCTAATTTAGGTACATATTTTTCATTTATAGTGTTTTATATAATCTTCTTTCATCTTGATACAATAGATATAGAACAGACGATTTGTTACAAAATTAGTCTTGCTGTTAGGGTATTGTATATTTGTTGTACGACCATTCTTCAATATTTAGGAGGAGTTAGAGAGACCCCTAGGCAAAAGCTCATTCTCTTTATGCTTGTTTGTGTAAATGGACCGATTTTTTAGGATAGATACCATAATGTAGTACAATTTTCATGTGAATGATAGCAGAGTAGAGAACCTTATTTAGCTATTTTATATTCGTTCATGATGTTATATTTTTTTTCCAGGAGAATCATAGGAATGTATCTTTAAGAGGTGTATGTCCATACTGCATCCTTGTGGAATTTTCGTCATCGATCCCTAGCAAATATGTAGTTTAACGTTTAGATGATAATTTACTGGATGGATGGGTCCTAGTGTAGAGGTGGTTTATACTCTTTGGTTGTCATTTTTGGAGTTCATCTATGTTCAACGTGAATTATGTACGTTCTTGTAGACGTTGATCGCGAGTTTCGTGGTTTGTTAGTGAGGTTATGCGACAAGTTACTCATCGTTGTAGTGTTTTACTTATGTCATCAGTAATCAGAACCCAAGCTGAGACTCATTCATGACCACTGAACATATGTCTAGATTTTGATTATGTCCAGGATGTATCTTCGTTCGAAGCTGTTCAGAGACGATGGGTTAACAGATGCGAGGTACGTCTGTGGCATCGTATCATGACTGTGTGTTCCCTTTAAATATGTTATATATCAGTGGTAGATTGCTGAGAAGTGACCTAGTAAAGCATTATAGAGTTCATTTCTATGACACAGTAGGATGAGATTTGTACTCCCAGAGGCCTAGCATCAGTTTGGTCTAGGAATTTATTATAGATTTGAATGGTATGATAGTATAAAATAACATTTTCACATTAACTCAGCGTAAAATGTCAGTTATTTTCGGTATGGCTGTTATGTCAGTATACGATCTTTGTCATGAACCAGATCACGTCGGATATTGGAGTAGGGTTCATCATCTGTCTGCGGTAGGATACACCGTATATAATAGTTAATCGTTGTTGCTTAGGGTAGTGCAGGAAATCTTATTTAGCTATTTTTAGATGTTGGTGTACATTTCGATTTGATATCATAGGAATATATCTGTATTCGATATAAATTTGCCTATTTTCATGGGATGTTGGGTATAAAATACGCTTATTTGGATGTAATGCCTCAAAAATTTGGTGTGTTTCCCCTCTCGACATTGGATTTGGGTCCGGTTCCATATTACCTTGGAGAACTATTCTACCGGACTTGTGTTGAGTGTTAGCGTTGAAATTATTCAATGATTAAATGTTCATCTCAATTATGTTATCCAATCGCAGGTTTTTGCTAGATGCTTATTCCCGCAAGTCATACTTTTATAAATGTTTGTATTTCGTTTGCAGTTTAGACACTTAGAAGTTATTGATCAAGTCAGGCTTCGTTATGAGATTGCATTCTAATTCAGAATATGTCTTAATTGAGCGTTCAACAGATCCATTGTAGCTTTTTTCACTATAGGTCTGTATTATAGAGGGGCCGTAAACCTTACTCATCCTAACCTAAAATTACCAAGGATTGCATATTATTCCCCGCTTCATACTTATGTTAGGTATTTTTCTTCATTGTTTTCACCTTCATCCTTATCAAATCTATCCACTTGACCCTGTAGTTTTACCAATCTTCAGCAGATTGTGTGCCTTCTTTTGTATTTATATATTTTTTTCACTCCGCTGGTTACAAGTCTAGTAATATTGACCAGTCTCGAGTAACGTTTGGTCATCGCTCGTTTGTGGACTTTCTTGTTCAAATCGTTTATGTAAGCTTACCCCATACGTTAGTGAGTGTTACGGCTGTTAAAGCGTTAGCATGTTTTTTTTGTATGGTTTCACTATTGAAATATGATTTTTTTTTGTAATGATGGATGTGATGCTCCTAACATTTGCATCTATTATAACGAATATTGAAAAAATCCACTCGACCTTTTTTTTCTACAGATCTGTGATGTAAGGTCAGCAGTCTACAAGTTCTAGGTTGTAATCTATACTTTAGGTACATAATAAGCGAAATATATATCAATGTTCGACATCATAGATCAAACATCAATGATTGCAAAAAGAGTTATCATACACTGCCAAATGAATTAATACTTAGGCAACCTAACCTAAAAGTCATCTTAACCAATACTTATGTAGTTTCATTCAAGTTTGTTGCTTATGTATGATATTGGTATGTATGAATCTCTCCATTGGGGTGTATATTTACCATATCAAAACGAGATTTATTACATTTCTCCAATTTAATTCAGCAAATATCCTCTTGCAGATGTTTAGAGTCCAGAATTTTTATCGATATCTCTGTTATATGTTTGGATGAGACTCAACAGGTAGGTTCTATACGAACAAATTCACTTCATTTGTTGCAATGTTTGTTAATGTGGATCAGTTATACGCGATTAAAGGTTCAAAGATCTAGTCATCCTAATCAACTTAAACAATAATTATATATTTTTATTCAACTTTGATAGTTATGTATGGTATGCAGTTATTAATATATACACATGAACCCTCCCACACGGCTCTATTTTACGTAGTTTTTTTTCATTCTCAATCACCATGGACACACATGAACCTTTTTGAACCTATTTACAGGGTCGTTAGCGTCACTGTGTCGGCACATGTGCCGACACATGTGCCGACACATGTGTCGACACAATGCATATATACAGGGTCGTTAGCGTCACTGTGTCTGCACATGTGCCGATGTGTCGGCACATGTGTCGACACAATGCATATATACAGGGTCGTTTGCGTGATAGTGTCGACACCAGGTAGGCATTTACATACATTGTGCAAAAGGGTTACCATACACTGACAGTTACATTAATACCTACCCAACCTACCATGTTTTTTCAATCGATTTTCATGCATGCATATGATTTTTTCATTGTTTTAGGATTTATACATAACGAATATCTCCACATTCTGATCTAGCCTATTCAAACTCATCAATACCTAACATAACCCAACTTTATGTATAGTGTTCAGTCATTGCAATAAACATATGAAGCCCTCCAAACGACTGTAAATAATAATTTAACATATATGTTATTTATTTTGTTGTCACTCTCATCCCATATAAGTTGGCAGAGAGGACCCATTTTCAATCTTAGATGGTTTGAATGTTACTGGTAATTCATATTATTTCTGATTTTCACACAATTCTACGTCACTTTAACATATTATTCACACCCATCATAAACTGACCTGACCTAACGTACGGTTTTCAGTCATTGATATATACATATGAACCCCTCCATACAACTCTAAATATCACTCAAACATACATGTTATTTATTTCGTTGTCACTCTCGAGTCATAAATGTTACCAGAGAATCCCACATTTTCAAACTTGGATGGATTGAATGCTACAAGTGTTTCAAATTTGTATTCAGTTTCATTCAAACGGACACATAGTCTCACACCATGTTTTTTTTTTATTTTACTTCAATATCTCCGCTTAACTCAACAACCTTTGACAACTTGCATCTCTGAATTTTCATTCTTCTCTTGCCTATATTTTTCTTATCCTTAACGATGACTTCATTTCAAGATCTGATCGGACGTGATTTATATCATACCATTATGTATCACATCTACTGTAGATCATTTTCTTCGAGCTAGGTTTTCTGGCATCATTTCAACCCTTGAAACAATTTTTTTCTACTGATTTTCGAAGATTCGATGTTACGTCCGACTGTCACGATGTTCACAATTCATTACTTATCCTTCGAGTTTAGGATAATATAAACATTTCATTGGGAACATACATAGTTTTATTAGTATTTATTAGCATTATTTATAGAACTTCCAACCATCATCAGTATCATATACCTGGTTTTTGATATTTAAACAGCATTGGTCGTCCCCCAACACTACTTTTCATCACTATACAGTATATCAGTATACTCTCAAAATCCATCTTATACTCCATCATATCTTTGATGTGGATTACGAAGGCTATTCCGTTCCCGTGTGTCGATAAATGTATTGCTTCTTCTTTTTGAACTTAACTATTCGATTCTTTTCCAATTCAAAGTCACTCTGAGATTCATCATTGAGAAATTTTCATACGTTCCAGTTTCTCTTTTGTTCTTAAGTATAATCTGGTGTCCACTACCTCAGCTGTATTACAATCATGATGAAGATTTTACCCTTGGATCATATAAATTATCAAGATATGCTTCTCATATCCCCTCCCCCTCCTAAACTTACTTACATTAGAATGTAACAGTCCATATTAGTTTCCCAAAGCAGACTTCCTTTTTCCTGCATACATTTATGAATGATATCTCCCATTTTTTTGATTCTTGTTTGTCCATTCTGAGACAACTGTTATTTTCCACACTTATCAATATTTATTCGAACCGACTCATATCATCTTCGGAGATTTCATCTTCCGGCACTTGTAAACAAAATTTTGAGTTATGAATGTTCATTTTCTGTTCATTCTATGACGAAACGTATGTCTCCGCTTGTTCTCAACGTATCAATGACTCTATTTTGATTACCAGCTAGCTATTATAAGTTGATTACATGTGGTTTTTCGCAAAACATTTGGCCTAACATTTCTCACCTAGGTTATCAAGTGTGTATATGTATAGGGCTGAGTACGTATGTGAATGTGATTATTTAAGCGTGTGTACGTGTTACATGAGTTAAAAAAAAAATATATAACGCAAATTTAATATTCAAAATTTCAATTACGTTTCAAATTTTCGAGGGATGTCACCTTACTTAAACAGCGAAGTTATCACTGCAAAATACTGACTTGGCTCTGTCATCCCTCGGAAATTTGAAACTTCATTGAAATTTCGAATATTAAATTTGTGTTATATATTTTTTTTTAACTCATGTAACACGTATGTACGTGTTACATGAGTTAAAATCACATTCACATACGTACTCAGCCCTATATATATATATATATACACAGTTGATGACCTAGGTGAGAAATGTTAGGCCAAATGTTTTGCGAAAAACCACATGTAATCAACTTATAATAGCTAGCTGGTAATCAAAATGGAGTCAGTGATACGTTGAGAACAAGCAGAGACATACGTTTCGTCATAGAATGAACAGAAAATGAACATTCATAACTCAAAATTTTGTTTACAAGTGCTGGAAGAAGAAATCTCCGAAGTTGATATGAGTCGGCTCGAATAATATTGACAAAGGTGGAAAATAACAGTTATCTCAGGATGGACAAACAAGAATCTAAAGAGTGGGAGATATCATTCATAAATGTAAGCAGGAAAAAGGAAGTCTGCCTTGGGAAACTAATGTGGATGTGTTACATTCATATGTAAGTAAGTTTAGGAGGGGGAGGGGATATGAGAAACATATTTCGATAATATATATGATCCAAGGGTAAAATCTTCATCATGATTGTAATACAGCTGAGGTAGTGGACACCAGATTATACTTATGAACAAAAGAGAAACTGGAACGTATGCAAAATTTCTCAATGATGAATCTCAGAATGACTTTGAATTGGAAAAGATTCGAATAGTTAAGTTCAAGAAGAAGAAGAAATACATCTATTGACACACGGGAACGGAATAGCCTTCGGAATCCACATAAAGATATGATGGAGTATAAGATGGATTTTGAGAGTATACTGAAATATAGTGATGAAAAGTAGTGTTGGGTGACGAACAATGCTGTTTAATTATCAAAAAACAGGTATATGATACTGATGATGGCAGAAAGATCTGTAAATAATGCTAATAAATACTAATAAAAACTATGTATGTTCTCAATGAAATGTTTATATTATCCTAAACTCGAATTATAAGTAATGAATTGTGAACTTCGTGACAGTTGGACGTAACATCGAATCTTCGAAAATCAGTAGAAAAAAATTGTTTCAAGGGTTGAAATGATGCCAGAAAACCTAGCTCGAGGTAAATGATCTAGATGTGATACAGAATGGTATGATATAAATCAGCGTCCGATCAGATCTTGAAACGAAGTCATCGTTTAAGATAAAAATGTAGGCAAGAGAAAAATGAAAATTCAGAGATGCAAGTTGTCAAAGATTGTAGAGTTAAGCGGAGATATTGAAGTAAAATAAGAAAAACATGGTGTGAGACTATGTAGCCGTTTGAATGAAACTGAATACAAATTTGAAATACTTGTAGCATTCAATCCATCCTAGTTTGAAAATGTGGGATTCTCTGGTAACATATATGACTCGAGAGTGACAACGAAATAAATAACATGTATGTTTGAGTGATATTTAGAGTTGTATGGAGGGGTTCATATGTATATATCAATAACTGAAAACCGTACTTAAGGTCAGGTCAGGTTATGATGGGTGTGAATGATATGTTAAAGTGACATAGAATTGTGTCAAAATCAGAAATGATATGAATTACCCGAAACATTCAAACCTTCTAAGATTGAAAATGGATCCTCTCTGCCAACTTAAATGGGATGAGAGTGACAACAAAATAAATAGCATATATGTTATATTAGTATTTAGGGTCGTTTGGAGGGCTTCATATGTTTATAGCAATGACTGAAAACTATACATAAAGTTGGGTTATGTTAGGTATTGATGAGTGTGAATAGGCTAGATCAAAATGTGGAGATATTCGTTATTTATGAATCCTAAATCACTGAAAAAATCATATGCATGCATGAAAATCGATTGAAAAAATATGGTAGGTTGGGTAGGTATTAATGTAACTGTCAGTGTATGGTAACCCTTTTGCACAATGTATGTATGCCTACCTGCTGTCGACACTATCACACAAATGACCCTGTATATTTGCATTGTGTCGACACATGTGCCGACATATCGGCACATGTGCCGACACAGTGACGCTAACGACCCTGTATATATGCATTGTGTCGACACATATGTCGGCACATGTGCCGACACAGTGACGCTAACGACCCTGTAAATGCGTTCAAAAGTGTTCATGTGTCTCCATAATGATTGTGAATGAAAAAAAAACTACGTAAAATAGAGCCGTGTGGGAGGGTTCATGTGTATATATTAATAACTGCATACCATACATAACTATCCAAGTTGAATGAAAATATATGATTATTGGTTAAATTGGTTTGGATGACTAGATCTTTGAACCTTTAATCGCGTATAACTGATCCACATTGAAAACATTGCAACAAATGAAGTGAATTTGTTCATGTGGAACCTGCCTGTTGAGTCTCATCCAAACATATAACAGAGATATCGATAAAAATTCTGGACTCTAAACATCTGCAAGAGGATATTTGCTGAATAAAACTGCAGAAATATAATCAATCTGGTTTTGATATGGTAAATATACACCCCAACCGAGAGATTCATACATATCGATATCATACATAAGCATCAAACGTGAATGAAACTACGTAAGTATTGGTTATGATGACTTTTAGGTTAGGTTGCCCAAGTATTAATGCATTTGGCAGTGTCTGATAACTTTTTTTTGCAATCATTGATGTTCGATCTATGATGTCGAACATTGATATATATTTCGCTTTTTATGTACCTTAAGTATAGATTACAACCTAGAACTTGTTGACTGCTGACCTTGCATCACAGATCTGTAGAAAAAAAAGGTCGAGTGGATTTTTTCAATATTCGTTAAAATAGATGAAAATGTTAGGAGCATCACATCCATCATTACAAAAAAATCATATTGCAATAGTGAAACCATACAAAAAAACATGTTCACGCTTTAACAGCCGTAACACTTACTAACGCAAGGGGTAAGCTTACATATACGTTTTGAACACGAAAGTCCACAAACGAGCGATGACCAAACCTTACCCGAGACTGGTCGATATTACTGCACTTGTAACCAGCGGAGTGAAAAAAAATATAAATATGAATGTAGGCACACATTCTGCTGAAGATTGGTAAAACTACAGGGTCAAGTGGATAGATTTGATAAGGATGAAGGTTAAAACAATGAAGAAAAATACCTAACATACGAATGAAACGGGGAATAATATGCAATCCTTGGTAATTTTAGGTTAGGATGAGTTAGATTGACGGCCCCTCTATAATACAGACCTATAGTGAAAAATGCTACAGTGGATCTGTTGAATGCTCAAATAAGACAGATAATCTGAATTAGAACGCAATCTCATAACGAAGCCTGACTTGATCAATAACTTTTAAGTGTCTAAACTGCAAACGAAATAAAACATTTATAAAAGTATGACTTGCGGAAATTAGCATCTAGTAAAAACCTGCGATTGGATAAGATAATTGAGATGTACATTCAATTATTGAATAATTCCAACGCTAACACTCAACACAAATCCGGTAGAATAGTTCTCCAAGGTAATATGGAACCGGACCCAAATCCAATGTCGAGAGGGGAAACACACCAAATTTTTGAAGCACAACATCCAAATAAGCGTAGTTTATAGCCAACATCCCATGAAAATAGGCAAATTTATATCGAATACAGATATATTCCTATGATATCAAATCGAAATATACACCAACATCTAAAAATAGCTAAATAAGATTTCCTACACTACCATAAGCAACAACGATTAACTATTATATACGGTGTATCCTACCGCAGACAGATGATAAACCCTACTCCAATATCCGACGTGATCTGGTTCATGACAAAGATCGTATACTGACATAACAGCCATACCGAAAATAACTGACATTTTACGCTGAGTTAATGTGAAAATGTTATTTTATACTATCATACCATTCAAATCTATAATAAATTCCTTGACCTAACTGATAGCCTCTGTGAGTACAAATCCAATCCGACTGTGTCATAAAAATTAACTCTATAATGCTTTACTAGGTCACTTCTCAGCAATCTACCACAGATATATAACAAATTTAGAGGTAACACACAGTCATGATACGATGCCACAGACGTACCTCGCATCTGTTAACCCATCGTCTCTGAACAGTTTTGAACGAAGATACACCCTGGACATAATCAAAATCTAGACATATGTACAGTGGTCATGAATGAGTCTCAGAGAGTGTGTGGCCATTAAAAGCTGGGGTTCTGATTACTGATGACTTAAGTAAAACACTACAACGATGAGTAGCTTATCGCATAACCTCACTAACAAACCATGAAACTCAAGATCGACGTCTACAAGAACGTACATAATTCACGTTGAACATAGATGAACTCCAAAAATTACAATCAAAGTGTATAAACCACCTCTACACTAGGACCCATCCATCCAGTAAATTATCATCTAAACGTTAAACTACACATTTGCTAGGGATCAATGACGAAAATTCCACAAAGATGCAGTATGGGCATACACCTCTTAAGCATACATTCCTATGATTCTCCTAGAGAAAAAAACATAACATCAGGAAAATATATAAAATAGCTAAATAAGGTTCTCTACTCTGCTATCATTCACATAAGAACTGTACTACATTATGGTATCCATCCTAATAAATCGTTCCATTTACACAAGCAAGCATAAACAGAATGAACTTTTGCCTAGAGGTCTCTCTAACTCCTCCTAAATATTGAAGAATGGTCGTACAATAAATATACAATACCCTAACAGCAAGACTAAGTTTGTAACAAATCGTCTGTTCTATATCTATAATAACTACGTCAAATATTGAATCAGGATGAAAGAAGATATATAAAACACTAAAAATGAACAATATGTACCTAAATTAGACCTGAAATAATGTTCTATAATGT
>SDVV010042281.1:0-10358 GCA_016164225.1 Gammarus roeselii | reverse complement strand
AACTATTAATTTAGGTAAGATAAAGACTCGGATGCAACGAAACGAATCCTCGCCTCCAACAACTCAGAACCTCGTCAGTTATATGTCCATACGTCAGTGCGATCAGATAGCATCGTCGAAACCGGCACAAGGCTCACGGCTACACGGACCAAGTCAGCTCCGGCAGCAACGCAACACAATGTTCACAGCTACGCGGTCTATTTTATTTTTATTACAATTTATTTATTCAGACAAGATAAAGACTCAGACAATACGAATCCCCGCCTCCAACTACCCAGAACTCCAAGAATGATATGCACGCGCGACAGTGCGTGCATGGTACAAGGTCAATGGCTTCACGGATTAGATAGACTCCAACCGCAACGCGTCACAAGGTTTTATAGCTGCGCAATCCAGGTAAACCCCAGAAACTGCGTACGATCCGTGCACGCGCAGCGAGCACAGACTGAAGAAAAAATACAAACTCACAAAATCACCAACTCGAACTCCCGCACAAATACTCCAGCGTTTTAATATTGTTGATCGTGAAAACGAAAGTAAGAGCAGGTTCGCCATGGGCAGAAAAACTGCTCAGATTATTGATTTCGCACTGATTGTTCAAGGGGATAGGGCGGGGGGGCATTGGTCCCTTGGGTCGCAAAAGAGCCCGATGAATCCCGACCAACAACAAGTGGACAAACTCAACAAACACTATGCAAATACTTGCCACCTACCACACCATCCAGACAACAGGAGGATACTCAAACAGTTACACAAGCTACAGATCGACCCGAACATAGACCCTCCCTTAAACCAGTCATGGCCATAGCCGCCATCCGCCAGACCTCATCAGCAACGGACCCAGACGGCATGTCATACATTCCCCTAAACATATAGGGGCCACAAGCCATCGCGGCCCTAACAAACAACTTTAACTTTTCCGTGTTACACAATACAATACCCAACACTTGGAAACAAGCTAAAATCATCCCCATCCTGAAACCCAACAAAGCTCTTACAGATCCAGCCTCATACACTATTTTTTTTCCTCCCGAACCCATCAAAAATCTTGGAGAGACTGGTTTTAAACAAAATTATCACCTGTTTCATACTCTCCCCTACGCAACACGGTTTCAGGACTCAACTCTTCACAACCACACTCCTCACCAACCTCACCTAGACCATCCATGAAGGTCTGAACGAAAAGAAGCCAGCCAAACGCATCCTGGTATGTTTTATTGATATTAGTAAGGCCTTCGACACAGTTCCAAGACAAGTACTCATAAACAAAATACTCAATTCACACAGCCATCAAAACTACAAGAAGTGGCTTGATGATTCCTCTTTGGCAGACACGCACACACAGTCCGCAATTACTGGCTATCTCGAACCCGCCACTTCCTCGACGGTGTCCCACAGGACTCATTCCTTTTCCCCTCCCTTTTCAATGCCTTCATGCACGACCTGCTCATTCCAACAGAACCCAACACCTACATCAGCTCATGCGCGGACGACCTCACCATAATCACACAACACCGCAAACATGTGACCGCAGCTGCACATCTCCAGCAGTACCTGAACTCTCTTGAAGTCAGGCTGCTGGACAAGAGACTGAAGGTGTCCGCAAGCTAGTCATCCCTCATGTTATTAGCACCAGATAACGGTGAACACCGCATTCACCTTCAACAACACCTCCATACCCCACAGTCCCACTACAACTATCCTTGGAGTAACTTAGATACGGGGATATTCAGATCTCGCACAAACAAGTGAAACAACGTCGGCACTAAAGCCAGGACAGAACGTGTCCCGGGTACTTACCACAACCACCTGCGGCCACTCCAAGGAATCAATGTCAACATACTATACAAACAATTCATCAGGCCCATAATCTCCTACGCAAACACCGCCTGGTCTTCTGACTTAGCACCCACACACACGAATTGCCTACAATGAATAAAAAAATAACACGGCCTTGCAGATCGCAACGGGCTGCACACAGACCACACTCATTCTGAGCTTGAATGAGAAAACCAAGGTTCTCGCTATCAAATACCATTTTGATATGAAAGGGACTTAATTCTCCAACAAGACTGTACACCCGGCACATCACAGCCACCACCAATTGAGCCCACGTCAAACCAACCGACACCTACATAACACACCGGCAACACATCGGCTCTCGTTATGTGACCAGGGGTGACAGCGCAGCTGCGCTGTGACCTGTTGCAACAGCGAAGAAACTCCAAGTATCCAAGCATTCCCCGTCCCAAGGAAAACATGTCTATGCACAAACAGATACACACACACACTTCACAGCTTTTGCATAGGATGAACACAGAGTCAACGCAATGTTGCAGTCATCTGCCTGAGGTGGACGTGGGGGAGTTTGGGCTGCCCAGGGGTGACAGGGTGGACCTGTCCAGGTTGAGGTGCAGGCACCACACTGCCCTCCAGTCATACCAGCATGTGCAATGCCGGGGTGCACCAGATACGGTTGATTAGATTAGAGTGACGCGGCTTTCTAGCGCTCTGGAGCCATCGTCCTTCTGGCGCCGAATATTAAACCAGCAAACAGTGTTGCATCAAGTTAGTCTTCATTTCTTCTTCTTTTAATATTCGAGTCAAGTTTGCGACGGTTCCTCGGTGCATTCTGGACCCAGAGTGTAAGTTGAGGGGCTACCGGCCGGACCCTTTAGCACAAAGTTGTGTGAGTGTGAGCGTATGAGGGTGTGAGGTGCGCCTTGCCGTCGGCCACCCCCTTTTCTGGGGGATGCGACCTAGTGTCTGTATCTGTATCTGTAAGATTACTACGGCGAACGTCCATGGTATGTACAGTTGCCACAGGAGGTATAAGAACTCCTAAGGTGCAGAGGCCATATGGTCCCAGCACTCCCCGGATGACAGTAAGGAGGATTAACACACTACCTACCCGCTTCAGAGCCCCAAGGATTTGCAGTAGTCCTTAAGGTGCCGGGCTACGTGCTCCAACACCTGCTGAGGGATAAGATGAAGAAGAGACAGAAAACGGGGATCCCGTGCATGAGATCTACACTAGGTGTAGGGAATTTCACGCATGAGAGCAGCAAGAATAGAAAGAAGAAGGAATAGTCGTAAAAAAAGGTTGCATGTAAGAGCGCAACTTGGCTGTTATTTGCCACCCGAAAAAATAATAGTTAAAATTGGTATGTGTAATAGTAAGAACTGGCAGGTGTATGTTTGAGTGTCCGTGTCCGAGTGCGTATCTGTGTGTGTGCGTGAGTGTATGTGTGTTTGTGTGCAACAACTATTAGGAGGGTTGTTAAAGAGTCGGAGACAAGTTTAAGGAAATTTGCACTTAACATAAAATGCAAATGAGGACAGTAGAAGTTAAGCAAATCAGGAAGGGGGGGAAAGGATAGTGAAGGGTGAAGAAGAGGGGAGTCTGAAGGGAACCTCATTCTTACCAATGCTGGGCACGAGTATCCCAATGATGACACTAGCCACCAGCACAGTCACGGTGATCACTTTGAAGCGCCATTCGGGCATGTAGTGCCCCACCAGGTCCTGGGCCACTGCCGTGTTCTGCAGAGAGGGGCAGTGAAGCACCATTACTTCCTGTGTGTAAACATCAGGAGTCAGGACTATTCATTTTCAGTAGCTACTCCATCCATTAGGAACATGTGTCTCAAAAAGTCAATAGCACATGAAGAGGATGGATGAAGGAAGATTGGTGAAAAGGGTGATGAATGCTGAGGCGAGTGGTCGCAGGCCTAGAGGTAGACCGAAGTTTGGGTGTATGGATGGTGTGAAGCAGGCGTTGGGAAGGAGAGACATGAATGTGGAAGTGGCGAGAGAGCGTGCAACGAACAGGCGCGAGTGGAGAATAGTTGATTTTGACGCTGCTCTGATGTGCTTTCCCGCCCTTGGCACCCAGCTGTCGGGATGGTCGTGGGTGGGGGGGGCCCGGCCATTATGAGCGGCGGGGGTAAACCAGTGAAAACTGTCGGGCCCTGCTGCTGACGACGGATCCTCGGACTGCACTCGTGACCCACAGTGTATGTTGAGGGGTACCGGCCGGACCCTTGAGCACAAGCGGGCTAAGTTGTGTGAGTGTGAGCGTATGAGGGTGTGAGGTGCGCCTTGCCGTCAGCCACCCCCCTTTATGGGGGATGCGGCCTAGTGTCTGTATCTGTATGTAACTCCAGGTATCGTGGTAGTAGGAAAGTGGTGTATCGTATTTTTGTTGAATGTGACACGAGGTGGATGCGGTGCTCACCATTGTTGTGGTGTTAATAATGTACAGTTGACTCGCTTTCGGACACACTCATTCTGTTATCCTACAGCCTGGCTTCGAGAAAGTGCCGGTATTGCTGAAGTGAGCTGCTGCCGTCTTGTGTTTGTGGTGTTGTGTGATGATTGTGAGGCTATCCGCCTATGTTCTGATGTCTGTGGGAGGTTGTGTTGTTGTGGGCTGATCCTGCATACAAGCGAAAGGGAGACGACGAGCCCTGGGGGACAACATTGGTTGGGATGTTGCGTGTTCGCGATGGCTTGTTATTGTAGACCGTGTGTGCATGTCAGCCAAAGAGGAAATTGGCTAGCCCCTTCTTGTAGTTTGAATAGATGTGTGTGTTGAGTATTTTGTTCATGAGGATGTACCTTGGAACTGTGTCGAAGGCCTTACTAATGTCAAATGCACTTACCAGGATACGTGGGCGGGCTTCTTCATGTCCAGGCCTTCGTGGATGGTCTGTGTGGGGTTGGTGAGCAGTGTGATTGTGGACTGTTGTGTCCTGAAACTGTGTTGTGTAGAGGAAAGCGTTACGTAGGCATTTATCCTGTTTAGAACCAGTCTCTCCAAAATATTTCAGGAATTCGAGCGGAGAGAAATTGGTCTGTATGAGGCTAGTTCTTTTGGGGCTTTGTTTTGTTTCCGGATGGGAATCATTTTCGCTCGTTTCCAGAGGCCGGGTATGGTGTTGTAGAAAGGAGGGTTAAAAATGCCTGATAGTCCTGATGGCGTGTAGACTTAGGTGTTCAAGATGAATGTGTGATAAACCACCAGAGTACCCTTACTCCCCAATGCGGCTTCTCGACCCACAGCGCAGCCCATGTCGTTACAGGCTCCCCGTACTACTCCCGCCTTGCCACCTCACCCACACTCATCAACCCACCGCCCATTCCTATGATGCTACAACAATCCCGCAAAAATGTCGGACACTTAGATATACTACAAATGTACACAGACGATATTGGTTAGAAAAAATACACTTTCTTCACAAACACTACCTATACATGGCCCTACTCCAGGAAAGTAAACCCAGACATAAATCAACGACTGCATACATTTCCGGATGCACAACACTTCGCACAAAAGGGCTAAGTTGTGTGAGCGTATGAGGGTGTGAGGTGCGCCTTGCCATCGGCCACCCCCTTTCTGGGGGATGCGGCGTAGTGTATGTATCCGTATCTGTACAACACTAAGCCATAACCACTCAACAATGACAATGGCGACGGACTCACTACACACGTACATAAAAATCGTCACATCACGAAAACAACTGTACACGCTACCGCTCGACTTCCACAGGCAACAGAGTAGAGTTGCGATCGGTACTCATTTAAATCCACATGGAACAATACAATATATTTTATTAGATACATTCCTTCATCCAACTCATATTAACCACAGTAGACACCTCACATGGACTACCTTAGCACAAACGCCATTGCTCTAGGTGACTTGAACGCACACAATAGCTACTGGCTCGTCACACAAAACACTGTCCGAAAAAGTAATGTCCTCATTGATCAGCTTCACATTGACCACACAAAACAACCCAGACACACCTATTCGCAGACCTTTCAACCCTAACACTGAACAAACCTCTCATCTGATGTCTGATTCTGCTCTCCCAAACTCGCTCTGAAACTGTCAATGAGCTGTCCACCACGATATGTCCTCTGAACACATCTTAATAGTCATCAATCATTAACTTTGATCCCCAATCCACAACAAACCTGCCATACTATTTGTGATTACAAGTGAGCAGACTAGGACGAATACAGCGATTCAATAGCAACAGCTCTACTTGACCTCGACGGACTTGCGAAGCGCCTTATGCAAATTCCTGTCAAGATAAGTGCTTTCCTTATGGGAGGCTAGTAAGGTGCCTTGTAGCCGGAGCGCTAGAATCTTGCTACCGTATCCACCGCGTGTTGTATGAGGCGACTAAAAGGGTGCCCGGTAGCCGGGAGTAGAATCGTGCTACCGTAACCCCTGCGTGTCGTACTAGGCGACTAAAAGGGGCGGAGCGAAAGAGCTAGGAATCCCGTTCTCTGTAAAACCCTTCCTCAATGACGGCAAGACAAGCGGGGGGAGGAGAGGCTCACGCTTCTCCGAACCCTATTGTTGGATCGCTGAATGTGCGTCGCTGTAGTACGAATAAGGTAAAGAGAGAGATTGGTGTGATGATTGCGAGGAGGAAGTTTGATGTGTTGGCGCTGAGTGAGACGAAATTGAAAGGTAAGGGCGAATGTGAGTTTGGTGTGGTAGCTAAGTGGAAGAAAGTCTGGTGTGGAGGAAGGTTGGGCACGAGCAGGTGTGGTCCTGATATTGAGTGATCAGTTGGCCCGTAGTGCAACCGAATGGAAGGAGGTGTCCTCAAGATTGATGTGGGTGGAAGTTAGGTTAGGCGTAGGAAGATGGGCATTTGTGAGTGCATACGGACCTGGCAGCGAGGGAAGTGAAGAGGAGAGGGAGCGATTCTGGGCTGACGTGAGTGAGCGTTGAGTTTTGGAGGTCATTTCAATGTAGTTGTACTGGGTGACCTTAATACGTGAGTTGGAGATGTAGCAGTGGAGGATGTGATAAAAAGGTATGGCGTTCCCGGTAGAACTGACAGTGGAAAAAACCTGATAGGTCTGTGTATGGAGCAGAAGTTGGTTGGTGGTCGGGAACAGTTTGTTCAAGAAGCGAGATATCCACAAGTAAACATGGGTAAGGATGGCCCGTGGTGCAGTGGTGGAGAGAGCACTGATGAATTTTGCGCTGATATCGAGGAGAGTGGTGGGGAGGCTGTTGAATGTGAGGGGTGTTGAGAGGGAAGGGTGGAGAAGTGTCTGACCATCTGCTGGTGGAAGGTAGAATAAGAGTGAAGCAGAAGTGGAAGGGCAACAAACGAGTGGGAGGAGGAAGAGAGGTAGTGAAAGTGAGTGGACTGAATTTGAGAAGTAGAGCCAAGGAGTTCCAGCAGGCGTAGAGGGAAGAAAATGACAACGTGAGAGGACAGAACCTGAGAGATGTGGAGGAGGAATGGGAGACGTTAAAGGATGCGTTGCGGAGATGTGCAAAGAAGGTGTGTGGTACGCGCCGTGTGGGCTGGTGCAGAAGGAAAGGTTGCGAGTGGTGGAACGAGGAGGTCAAACTGGCGGTGGCACGCAAAATAGGAGCATTCGAGGAGTGGTTGTAGGTGAAGTCGGTGGTGACTCATGAAAGCTACAGAGGAGAAACGAAGTGAAGCGGGTGGTAAGGAGAGCCAAAAGGGACGCTGATGCAGGTGGGGCAGACAGTTGTGCCAGAATTTTGAGGAGAACAAAAAGATCTTCTGGAAAAGAGGATGTGGTGTAAGATGAACACGGCCAGTTGTTGTTGAAAAGTGGTGAGCCGAGTATTTTGATGAGTTATTGAGTGTCGAGGATGACAGAGAAGCTGATATTGTTGCTGTGAGTGGTGCTGCTCGGATGCCAGTTTTGGGAGAAAGCCTTGTGACGGACATTACCAGCGAAGAGGTGCAGGCGGAGTTGGAGGTGATGAAAGCAGGGAAAGCCCCTGGTTTGGATGGCGTTGCGACCGAGTGCCTGAAGAAGGGTGGAGTAACGATTGTCGAATGGTTGGTGAGGCTACTGAACTAGTGTTTTGTGACAGGCGTGGTACCGATTGAGTGGCGCAGTGCCTGCATTGTTCCGCTGTATAAGGGCAAAGGAGATAAAAATGAATGCTGCAACTCGAGAAGTATCAGTCTTATGTGTGGTTGGTAACTTGTTTGGGAGAGTGCTGATCAAAAGGATTAAAGACTGTACGGACTGCGTAATTGGAGAGGAACAGTGTGGTTTTAGGAGTGGCAGAGGGTGTACTGATCAGATTTTTGCAGTGAGACAGGTCGGTGAGAAGTGCCTTGCCAAGGAAAGGATGTGTTCTGGGCCTTCATGGATCTGGAGAAGGCATACAACAGGATTGACAGGGAAGCGCTGTGGAGGGTGTTGCGTTTGTATGGAGTGGGCGAACATCTGTTGAAAGCGGTGCAGAGTTTCTATGTTGACAGCCGAGCATGTGCCAGAGTGGGAAGCGATGTGAGTGATTGGTTCACAGTGAAAGTGGGACTGAGACCAGGCTACGTGATGTCTCCTCGGCTGTTCAATCTCTATATGGATGGAGTGGTCAGGGAGGTTAACGCTAGTGTGCTGGGTCGTGACTTGGAGCTGTTGGAAGCGAATGGGCGGAGTTGGCAATTGAGCCAGTTGCTATTTGCGGATGATACGGCGCTGGTTGTGGATTAAGAGGAGAAGCTATGTAGGCTGGTGTCCGAGTTTGGTAGAGTGTGTGAGAGGAGGAAGCTTCGAGTAAACGTGGGTAAAAGTAAAGTAATGAGATGCTCGAGGACTGCCGATGCAAGCAGTATTAATGTCCTCCAGAATGGTGAGTTGTTGGAAGAAGTTCAGTGTTTTGAGTATCTGGGCTCCCATGTAAAGAAGTCTGAACTAGTGAAAACTGAGGTGAAGTTCGCGAGTGAAGAAGAGGTGTAAAGTGTTGTGTGCACTGAGGAGCGGAAAGAGCTGCAGGACGTTGGGATGGAAGCAAAGAGAGGGGTGCATGAGGGTGTCGTTGTCCCAACTGTGCTGTACGGAGCTGAGACTTGGGGGTGAGAGCAGAGGAGAGCAAAAGGTTAAATTTTTTCGAGATGAAATGTTTGAGGAGCATGACCTGAGTGTCACTAAGAGACAGGTTCACTAACGACATGGTTTGAATCAGAACGGGGATGGTGAAGAAGTTAGAGGGCAGAGTTGATTCGCGTGTTCTGAGATGGTTCGGGCACGTTGTGAGGATGGATGAGGGGAGATTGGTGGAAAGGGTGTGGAAGGCAGAGGCGAGTGGACGTAGGCCTAGAGGGAGACCGAAGTTTGGGGGGATGTATGGTGTGAAGCAGGCGTTAGAAAGGAGAGACCCGAGTGATGAGGTAGCGAGAGAGTGTGCATTGGATAGGCGTGAGTGGCGAATGATTGTGAACGGATGAGTTTTGGCGCTGCCCCGACGTGCGTTCCCGCCCTAGGCATATCGTTGAGAGATGGGATGGTCGTGGGCGGGGGGCCCGGTCATCATGACGCAGCAGAAGTAAACCAGTCACACTGTCGGGCCCTGCTGCCGACACTGATCTCGAACCGCATTCATGACCCGTAGGGTGTGCTGCGAAGTTCCCGGCCGGAACCTTCTAAGCAAAAGGGCTAAGGTGTACGAGTGTGACTGTTTGAGAGTGTGAGGTGTGCCTTGCCGTCGGCCACCCCCCTTGCAGGGGGATTTCAACCTATTGTCTGTGCATCTTATCGAAATATTCTCTGCCTTATCATGTTTCACTTCATTTGGTACCATTGCTATTTGTATTGCATTTTCTATGATTGTGTCTTGTTTCATGTTTGCTATGTTTGTAAAGGGCTAAGTTGTGTGAGTGTGAGCGTGTGAGGGTGTGAGGTGAGCCTTGCCGTCGGCCACCCCCCTTTCTGGGGGACGCGGCCTAGTGTCTGTAACTGTATGTTTGTATTTTTGTAACTGCCATGCACACTTCTTGTCACATTTCTTGCCTGCCTTTTATTCTGTCTGGTGGCAGCACTTTGTGATTGGTGCATGCCTTGCTTGCTTCCCGTGCTCTCTCTTGTGTCCCCTGCGCCCTGAAGGTTGCTTGTCTTCTCCTACGCTTGCTTGCGGTATGCAGGAGGCCTTTTTGGCTGGTGCTGTGGGACGTGACTTTAGGCCCCAGGCATAATCCTCAACACTTACACCATACCATCACCAAGCAGATATACTGTCTGAATGATATACCACATCATTCAGACCTTAGGGTCGACTTCTTAGGGCAGGGTCGACTTCTTAGGGCAGACCTGATCAAATATTGGAAAATTTTGCATGGAAACTCAGAGGATTTGCTAGCTATGTTTTCTTTGGCTCCGAGAGTTGGTACTAGAGGTCATGGGTTGAAGCTGGCGTTTCCTCATCGATCATCTGATGTCCGCAGTAGGTCCTTCAGTGTGAGATGTGTTGGTGTGTGGAATGGCTTGCCTGCTGACATAGTGCAGTTGACAGATATTACTCGCTATAAGCAAGCCCTTGCTGATCTGATGTACGA